>CAJNIZ010009009.1:0-13915 GCA_905231905.1 Symbiodinium pilosum
GGAAGACTTGGGAATGTTCAGGGTGCGGGGTTAGTTTTGGGCCGGCCGTTGCCAAGGAGCCCAATAAAGCCTCAAAAACTTGTTCCAAGGCTAAGGTTGGGGTTGGTAAAACCAGTTTCGCGAAGGCCTCGCCTAACAGGACGGAGGCTCAAGCAGCAAACTTCGCCCGCTGGAACTGAGGCCCCAATCTCTCAGGCTTCTCCCCAGGCCCCTCCACAAGGATTTGAGATTCAGGGGCCCAGTGTGTCTAAGGATTCTCTAGGCAGGGCCCAAGACCCACAGCTCAGTTTTCCGAAGGCCTCGTCCTCTAAGACTGAGGTTCCAAAACTTTCAGCAGAGCCCTCGCCCATGGAAATGAGGATCAAGCACAAACCCGGGCTTCCTCTAGGTCTCGCCCTAAACCTTCCCCCAAAGCCAAGCAAGCCAAAGCCAAACCCAAGCAGAAGCAAACGTTACTTACCTTTGCAGCACGCGGCTCAAATGGCGCCTAAGCAGGAGGGTAGGTTGGTAGAAGAGCAAAGGCGTAGAGAGGAGGCTGGACTTACTTGGAAGTCCGCCAGAAAGGGCAAGGGCAAAGGCCCGGCCAAGGGACCGGCCAAAGGCCCGGCCAAAGGTGAACAGAAGGGTAAGGATAAAGGCCAGGAGAAAGGTGCACCCAAAGGCACAAAGCAGGGCAAGCCAGCAAAGGCTGGGCAGCCTGCGCCGAGTGTACCTAGGGTGCCCCCTAAGCCCCCACCCTCTACAAAATCCTCACCAGCGGGTTTGAGGCCACCGCCTGAAGCGGCCGCCAGTTCAGACCCGAAGGTTTCCCTGCACCACGTAAAGCAGGGGCCAGGGCGCCGCCGACGCCTCCTCAGAAGAGGCCAGCACCTGTCAAGACTTCCTCTGAGAGCTCCGAGGACTCACCCTTTTTACTGGCAGATAGGGGAGGTCTCGCGTCAGGGGCTGAGGGATAAGGCGGAACCGGACGCCTCACAGCCGGAGGTGAACCAGGAGGCAGACTCGCCTCTTAAGCCCAACCCCAAAGAGTGAGGCAGGTGATGCCGCTAACTCGCCTACAGGGCTGAGGGAAGTGAAGGAGGAACATGCTGCCGAAGCGGCAGGAAGCTCCTCTGTGTCCGTCAGCCAGGCCTCAGAAAATCATACAGCAGAGGCTGGGACAGCTACAGAACCCCAGCTCCCCAGCTCGCGCCAAGAGGCAGAGCCGGCAACCGGCTCGCGCCCTGAGGCAGAGGTGGCCGAACCTTTGGGCGTGGCAGCAGGCAGGCCAAGGAGGGGTAGATCCCCACAAGTGGTGGTGCGCAGGTACGCGGCGTCTCGTAACAGAGCTGAGAGAAGCCGTGAGCATCACAGGCCACCTATGTGATGCGGGCTTTGGGCCTCTCTATAGGCCCCAATCTGTGCACCCGGAGGCCCCTCCTAATTCGCACGTGGCCTCGCCTTTGGGCTGAGGAAGCTTACACTTCATAGGTCAGGTGAGCCTCAACACGCACAGGCCATTTTGGCCTAAGGTGCAAAGCTCCTACCTCACCTCGCCTCTGGGCTGAGGAAACAGTTTGCCAGCCAACAAAAGGTGAGTGTGGGAGAGGCTACCGCAAGTAGAGGCTGGTGACCCTCAAAGCCTCAAGAGGTCCAGCACCTGGACAGAGCCCAAGCCTCACCTCGCCCTAGGGCTGAGTTTAGAATGGCTTTCTTACTCAGCAGGTGAGGCAACCCCTGAAAGCCAGGGCCTTACCGGGTTCAGCCCGTGTGCCCAGGTAGGGGCAAGACTCACCTCGCCTCAGGGCAGAGGCTAGTGTAGCTGGGGTGGGCAGAGACGGATGGTTGCGCGCTTGCGTGCAATAGTCAGGTTCTGCTTACCTCAGCTGTGCGTCGGAAAGTAGGTGAGGGGACTAACCACCTTAAGGGTGTGAGTCCATACCTGAGTAGTGCCTCGTCCCAGGACTGAGCAGCAGTCTAGGCACTAACTCGCCCAAACAGGCTGAGGGTAAATTTGCGGCTCGGCCGCCTTTCGACCTCCCCAGGGAGAAGACAGCCACGGCTGTTAATTACTGCATGCTGACTAACTACGGCCATCGGCCGCGTCAAGTGCGCACGAGAAGAGGCTGATATGCTAAGGGCCTGGAGTATCATCAAGTACTGCGAAGAATCCCATGCGCATAGGTGTTTTATATTTCCATTTTGACACATGCTGGTCAGGTGCCGAAGAGATACCTAAAAGCGTAGCCTTTTGACATGTACCCACCCCCTCAATGCTAATGTTGAATCAAAATCAGGGATCACCGGCTTGGAGATCCTTCTTTGTGTCGAGATTCAGGATTTAGGGTTGGAATATTGGGTGTCCAAAACAAGGCCCCCCTGAATGTACCTGTACTGGAATGCCTTTGGTGCAGGGACCCCCCACAGAGGATTACTTTTGTTTGAAGGCCCCAGACGTTGTGGAATAGCACACATGGGGTTGAAAGTTAGGATCTCGCTCGAATCCTTCTTTCTTCACCAATACCACGCTCCGGCCATATCTCTTGGCTCCCTTAAAAGTCTAGGGTACAGCCCTGGCAGGACTCCCAAAAGACCCCAAACTAGTAATGTAGGTGCCTAAACTATCATGACAGACTGCAGTGTACATTCTCTATTTTGTAGGGGTCATTAGGGTATACTTTATTGGTAGTCATTATAACTTCCACTCTACTTGGTGGATTGGTGCAGCCGGTACACCGATACAGCAAGTAGATTCAGGCGAATTGTGAGCTCCACGGCCCCAATCCTTAGTAATTGGTACGCAGAGCTCTCAAGGCTTCCCAGAAAGTCTGTACTTTGGGTACTGCCCCCATCCTGCAACACTCTCTATTAGGGGTCACGGTAAGCGCTATACATAACAATACAACAAATAGTATCCAACTGTTACAGAGTGGGAAGCTGTAAAGCTCAGGGTGCAGGATGAAGGTGGCGTGGTGTAGAGCAGAGAGTATAAGGATTATGAGTTGGAGGAAGACCACACTTTCAGCTATGGGGTGACAGGATGATTCAAAATGTAGCCCTTCTAACCGTGGTCGCGAGGATCTGTGGAAGGCTTTCTTTGTTTCTTCTGGTGGCACCGGATAAAGAAATTCAGGGGAACCTTGAAATGCGCTCAGGACTTTTCGCTCAGGGAGCATAACCCCAGCTCCTCCAAGCAGCAGTTGAGCTTTCATGGAACAGTAGTTACGCATGAAGAGTTCTGGGATTGAAATCAAAGCCCGCCCTGGATCTGAAGAGCTGCTCAAAAGAACACTCCATCTCACACCAAAAACAGTTCATGTTGGCGAGCCTGAATTTGCTTGTAGGGTAGGTTGTGGGAGCCATAGGCATCTCATCGGACCCTTTTGGAGGTCCAACTTTCATAGATAGAAGCTAATCAACACTCATCTTGGCATGTGCCCAAATGCAAGATTGAACCTAGAAGCTTAGATCAAAACTGTGAGCCAGATGAATTTTCGCCCTGAGCCAATCCGTCAGATCCCAAAGAGTTCTTATATTTTGGATGCCTCCGCAATGCTGTTACAATAGTATAACCATAGCTCCTTATGGCAGAACTCCTGATGTGCGATTTTTTCGAAGCAGCTTAATAAGCTTGATGATGACCTCCTCATTAAAAAGGTACATCTTCAACCAAATACAAGTAGCTTCAAGTACGGATCTCAAGGTGGTAGTTGGGTATCAGCTGCAATTAGGGGAGGAGGTGGGTTCGACAAGAGAGAGGTCTAAGAACAAAAGGTCTGCTTCAACCCTGGCTAACCCCTCACCTACTAACAATAGGGTCCCAGGGATGGCTTCAAACAAGATAATCCTGAAGGTAATGTAGAAAACTGAACCCAATATCATGTGGAGGTCTTTGTAAAGTGCTCTGTACCATAATTGGACCAGGAATCTAGGAGCACAACATTGGCAATGTTCCTAAACCCTAAACAGTGTTATCGGCATCCACATTTGCTGTCATTCTGCCTTTGCAATACGCGCTGCGAAGCTCGAGCACTGAACTTGTATTGCCAGCCAAAAAACGGGCGACTGTTGCACTTGCAGTGCTTGTTCTACGTCAATTAGCCCAAAACCGTTTTTCTTAAGCAGTCACCAAAACTTGACATCTTGTTCGCCCATTTGGGGCTTTTTTTAATTTCAGGGGCACTTTAACATGGGTTTATAGCGGATATCTAGGGATGTACTGAGATACATAGGAACATATAGAGTTTCCGAGAATTAGGAGCGCTTTGAGGATCATAGTATCCTGGGCTGTATGAATGGGATTCCCGATTTCTGGAAGCTATCATGTACTAACCCTAAACCCTAAACCCTCATACAAGCATTGCGGCTACAAACTCATGACCCATTCTTACATCAAACTGTTCACGTGGTCTGGCACAAGAGCTGAGCTTCAAGCTTTAGGATTTAAGCAAAGTTCTAGGAAGTACCCTAAGCCCTAAACCCTGTACAGTATTATGGAGGTCCTAAGTGGTGCAAGTTTTCTCCATCCACAGTAGCTCCTACCTAGCACCTTCAAATCTGCAATCCTCATATTTCAGCCCTTGCTCTTCAATCCAAAAAGCCCGTAAAGTCCAAGTTGCCGGAGCCGTGCTGAAGGTGAGGATTCTACGGAGGCCAGCGGCTCAGAAAGCTTCGACAGCGCCTCAGGGAGTAAAGCTCTCTCAATCGAACATTGAACATGAACTGCAGAGTTCTACTAAAAAAGCCTTCCCGCCCTCATCTAAAACCTAGCGTATGGGCATCTAAAACAAGCTCTAACCCGCAGATGTGCTGCGTACCTGCATGTGCCAAAGAGTCCATCTAACTTGCTACACCAGTGGTGCCCCAGACCTCAACCCCAAACTCCAACCCTAAACCCTGAACCCGAAACCTTAAACCTCACATCCTTTGGGGTTCTTCGGGCAACGATGCGCCACAAACAAAAGTTAAACTTCTTCAGCAAGGAGGCGTCTGGCTCGAATGAAGTTTGCCAAAGGAAAAACAGCCTGGGTTAGAGGTTAAGGTTTAGAGTTCATGGCTTGTGGCTCAAGGATTAGGGTTTAGCAAGGTTTGCAGTTTGGTCTAGTGATTTGGGTTAAGGTTTTGGTTTAGGCTGTTGGGCCTTGGGTCGCCATTACATCAAGCTGAGGATGCCTCTGTTGAGGCGTCCTGAGATGAGATTTCAATAATGTACGAGCCTGAATAATTAAAACAGAGGCTTGGGGTTGCGTCTTCCTTTCTTTGCCTGCCCGGTGGATTGACACAGTCCCAGTTCTTAATCGCACACATGCAAGCAGATCTGTACACTTGCCATCAACGTTCATTGTTTCATGTTTCCGCTCGGAACATGTGAGGATTGCAATACTTGATCTTGCGCTATGTGCTCATCATTGTCAGTAAACCCTGAACCCCAACCCAGTGAAGGAGTGCACGGTCTTCGCATGAGCACGCTTTTGTGGTCGTCAGGGGGGTTGTCAAATTGAGGCCCCTTCTTGTGTAGCCGAAATAAATATTAGGGGCCATCTTTTAAGTAGGGACCCCCCAGCCAGAGACCACAATTTTGACAACCCGCCATCTGTGGCTACACAATGCAGAAAACATGGTTGCTCAGATGCACATGCTTGAAGCACACGCGCCCTGGACCGCAAATCCCACACCCTAATCCCTAAATGGCCCACCCCAGATTCTAAACGCTCGACCAAAAGTGCACAGAATCTTTACCATGCACAGTTCAAGGACGGGTACATAGGTCCTGCTCAAACAACACAGGCCAAACACAGCTAAGACCACCAGAAAAGTTTGGAACGAAAAGGATTCCAGTCTCTGTACTAACTATTTCCTATGAACCCAGAACCCCCCAAGAGAAGACAAGATGTTCGCTGGGGAACCCTTAAGACTGGCATGACAGACAGTTGGAGAGCAAGAAGGCAGGGTCTAGAGGGCTCACTGATGCTTAGGGCCGGGGGCGTGTGGGGGGCGGGGTGTGGATCACTTTCACAATGCCCTTCACAGTAATTCTTCTATTTCCATCTCTAAGCCATAAACCCTAAAGCCTCCCTCACAGGAAGTCTTAGAAGCGCTTCTGGAAATCGAAGACGTGAAGCGCCGATGGCCTGTGAGCTTGCTAATGTTAGTGACGACCCAACACCCCTCAAGGATCCCAAAATGGAAGCGTTTGGGGGGCTAAGGGTTTAGCGGAAGCGCTGTACAATCATCTACTTTCCCCTGCGTACTAATGGGCTCACTTTGGAATCCCCGCTGGGTTTACGTAACCAGGTATGTGCTGATTTTGCAAAATCCGGTGCCCTTAGAAACGCTAGAAACATGTCAAGGGGTATGCTCATCCGTAGTAGGTATGGCATGAGGGATATATAGTGCAACTCCCTTGTTGGCCTGAGCTTTTAATTTTGGCCTTCAAGTCTAGACACCGTCAGCCGATCTTCAAGAACCTCCAATTTCTCCGTACTTCCCAGCATGTGAAAACTCCCAACGTCTAAGTCTAAGCAGGGGCCGCCGAAGGATGCAAGGGTAAAAACCATGAGCATGGTTTGCGAGGATGACCCAGCGAGCCTACAACCTCCAGCTATGCAAGACAAAACCACCAAGCCCCGGACGAAAATGGGAAAGATGAAGCCTTAAATCCTATACCCTAAATCCCAAACCCTAAGCAGAGAAGACGGAAGCAAGAGAGAACCAGAACACAGGAAGACCGGAGGGGAACTGGGCTTTGCTAAGCCTTTTTGCAAAGAGGTTTAGGGTTTGGGGTTCTTTCCTGGCAAACATCAGGAACAAGACCCGTTCATTTGGGAAGCCCTTGAGGCCACACCTGCTACTACCCTTCTCTCCAGGATGAAGCTCGAATATGATCCCCAAACCACCAGAAGTGCTCCATCATTGTTAGAACACCTCCCGTAACCCTAGAAAACGCAGAAGCTATTCCCATACAAGGAGCCACAGCTTATGGCCGTGAAGAAATCCTCAAGCTAAGCCGCAAGCCCCACTGAATCTCAAGAAATCTGAGCCCTAGGAACCCTCACAAAAGAAATTAAGAACTCCATAAGGGGACTAGCCTGGAACTTCAATCCTAAACCGTAAACCCTAAACCTTAAAACCAGAAGCCTACACCAGAGCCAAAACCTGAAATGGGTGGTACTTCAAAGGCCCTCCAAAATTAGGAGAAGTGATCAGCTATCCCAAGGTCCTTGCTAAGCTACTTTCATAGGGCTTCTGGTGGGCCTCCAGGTCGAGGTCGTCGGCGTTGCCATCCCAGCCGCTCAGGGCCTGCTCTGAAATTAGACCCTGGGTGTGGTTTTGGGATTAGGTTTCGAGCTTAGGGTTTGGCTTGGGGTTTCGGCTAGAGGGGTTTAGGGTTTGGGAGTTCGAGGTTTAGGGGTTCAAGGTTTAAGGGTTCAGGGCTTAGGGCTTAGGGGTTTAAGGTCTGGGGTTTAGGGTGTCCGGTTTATGGTAACAGTCGTGATTCGGGTTGATTTTGGGATGTTTTGAGTTAGGCACTTTTGAATCAATAATTGTTATTGGGTGGGTGGCTCCAAACATTTCAATAGAGGCTGCCTGGAGGTTCTTGGGACTCAGAAACTGTTTGCAGTTGGGCTGATCTGGGCCTGCAACTCAACTTGTGATCTGCTTAAGTTACAGGTTGTCACAATGTCGAATGGGGGGCTGTAACCCCAGTTTGCAACATATACGCTACGCGAAAAACCCCACATGCTAAACCCTACACCCTAAATCATAAACCCCAAACCCTAAATCCTAAACCCTAAGCCCTAAATCCTACACCCTGAATCCTAAACTCTAAGCCTGAGTTCTCTGAAGCTCCAAGGTTGGCTGAGCTGCCCCACAGCCCCAAGACTTACCTGTCTAACGTACAGGCACCTCAAGAAAAGAGATGAAAAGACTGTAGCTGCATCATCAGAATGTCGTGTGCAAGGGCTAACATGGGGGTTTCCCAAAATCAAGGGTACCTTTCTGCGGGCTCCTAAAAATCGGACTATAGTATTTTGGGATCTATATTTGGGTCCCCCTATTTTGGGAAACTACCACATATCTTCGGGAACCTTCTAGATACATCAGTCAAATGCACTGAGGCCCCAAAGCATTCTGAGGTACCAAATGCTGAAGCCTCAGTAACATCCGCAGGTAGGAATCTGCAGCGCAGCGTCCTTGGTCAAGTGCCATGTGTGCCAAGGTTTGGGATGTTTGACTTTGGAGATTTAAATTTCTAGGCTTGCCAAACCGTAGCATAGAACTGGAGCACTGGGTGCGGGGCCTTTCTGAGAAAAAGCGTGTAACTGTAGTAACAGGAACACTGAAAGCATCACAACTGATAATCGCAAGAATTTCCAGCATAACGCCAATAGTTGAAATATCCGAAATATTTTCCACCCCTCCTGCTCACACACCCGAAAGTACTAGTCGCCTTATAACAGTCTCAATCAGAGAGGTCGGATCTTATGCAGCCCAGAAACCCTACAATGATTTTGCTGGCTCGTGGAGCCACTGAGCGTTCCAGAATTCACAGGCTATGAACAGCCTAGAAGCATATAACTTGCTTTCCAGTGCCCATGAAAGGAATATGTAAGCTCCCCACAAACAAAGCTTCTTCTTCCGCCCCTACGCCTAACGCTACAACAGCGACAACAGCTCCAATCTTTACTTCTGCTGCTACTTTTTGTTTGACAACAATACCTGCCACGACTGCAAAGGCGATGACGACTACCATGACTGCTATCGCGACTGCTGCTGCCATTCGGAACAGCCATCTGGACAATGACACGACAATGGTAGGTAGTTCAGGACCCCCCTAGTGCTCTCAGAAGCCCTACATATCCCTCGAGTCCCTAAGGCATCCCCATACTCAAAACACTCAAATCCTCACAGTAAAGCCCTAAACCCTAGACCCTACTACCTACAAACCCTAAACCCTAATACCTACAAACCCCAAAGCCCTAATACCTACAAACCCTAAACCCCCCTAACCCTTCAGGTCCCAGGTGCTCCAACGTCCTTGCAGCTGCCAGTAGCTTGCCGCCCGCGCCTCGCAGCTTCAGCGCTTTGAGCCGCTCCTGGCAAATGATTACAAACGGTTACTACTATACCTTAGGAGGACCCCCGCACCCTGTAATAGTGGTATAATCGGAATATAAGAGGACCCTAATATAATCCTTACTAATAGTCACTATAACCGGGTGGGGGGTCCACCTAAACTATACCAAAGTCACTATGCGTATTGATTTTTTTGAATTGCTGCTGTGGTATTGTTGCCTGGCGATGCGCAAGGAAGCTTCGCGGTTCTGGGTTTACAAGTGTTTGGGCTCAGGCCTTAGGTTTCAGGGCTTAGCCTGGTCTTATGTTCTAGGGTTCATGGTTCAAGGGTCTAGGGTATTAAGTTTTCGGTCACGCTTTTGGGTTTAGAGTCTAGGGGCGCTGTTTTTAGAAGGTCCTTCTAAGTATCAAATAGCGGTTGACCACACTCAGAATACTTGATGGGCAGTCCCTCAGGAACTAACTTGCCAGAGTTGTGAACGTTTCAGGAATAGAGGGTTATGAAGGATCAACAGGAAATGCCGTTTTGAGTATTTCTCGCCTTACCGTCAATACTACATAGAATCACAGTGGTACTCCTTTCCATAGCACTACGAATGATTGAGTCAGGTGGTTAAACAAGCCAAGGTCTGGGCTTCAGCAAAGGTATGGGAATGTCTAAACGGCTTTATCTTGAATGGGGGCCCTGGGTCATGACAACAGGGTTGTCGGGTATGTTATAGTACACATGAAGATATGAGGATAATGCTCTTAGTTGTTGAAAGCTCTACCAGAAACTCGTCTTTCCTTCAGAAGGGTTGCGAAGACTTGAAGCCAATATGGGAGCTTGGTGGCTTCTGCCTACTAAGCCGGAGAGTACTTCCAGTGTTTTCACAGAAGGGTGTCTCAGGCCTGACAAAAAAAACAACAACTGTGTGCAGCAACCAGTCTTGTGGGGAAATAACTGCTGCCAGGGCACCCGCAGGGCGTCGCTGACCTCCTCAGCAGCATGTGGCAAACGCCAGACGACTATTATTACTGCTATTACAAAAGTCGGTGAGTATTTTGACCCCTACAGAAGTGCTCCAACGGATAAGGTGTCTGGTCATGATGGCCTTTAACACTCAGCAAAAAGCAGTTTGACAAAAGGCTGCCGCTGATTCATGCTGATTCTCCCTTGTCTAGAGACCTGCTCCTGTCAAGAATAATGTAGACCATTGATATACAAACCCCTCCCCTTTGTAGGGATTATAATAGGGATCCTAATATTAAAGCCCTTAAAAGGAGGGGGTTTATTAATCATGGGTCTACATTACCAAGCCACTAAGGTCTAAGTTTTCCAGCTACCCCAAAGTCTAAAACTCGGAAACGGGGCCTGAAACCTTCGGGTTCCGGGTTCTTCAAGCTCCTCCCTTCTGTCTCATACCTTCCCAGTTCCTTATCAAAAGCTGTCTGTGATGTCATCGGAATCTGAAGGAAAAAAGCTTGGCAAGAGACAGGAAACATCAAACATGGTTCCGGTATTCGCCTTGGTTGGCCGAAAATTTATGGAGATTTTCATTTCAGAATGCTGGGCTCCTAAGATGAACCCCAAATCCCAAAGCCCAAAATTCTAGGCGTTTGGGTCCCCATGCTTTGCTTTGTTTGCACCCTAAACCCTATAGTCCCCCTCTGTTAAATAGATAGAATATGGCTTTGGGTATATTATAATAAGATACCATATACCCCATATTCTATCTATTTAAGGGGGACCATATCCTAAACCCTAAGCCCTATATAACCCATTAGAGTAGTTTCCATTTTCTTTTCCATTATCCCAATATAACCCCCAATATAACCCTAGCTCTGAGGCCACGACTTGGCTGTGCCCGAGCTTCGCCAGCTCAGCGGAGGCCGGAAAAAGGCGGCTTAGGGAGGAGAAGTCCAGCAGCCCTGGATTTCAGGATTGAGGGGTTTAGGGTTTTGGGTTTGGGGTGTAGGGTTTTGGGGTTTAGGGTTTCGGGTTTAGGGGTTTAGGGTTTAGGGGTTTAGGGTTTAGGGGTTTAGGGTTTTGGGGGAAGGTCATAAGATAACTGGGATTGGGGGGGCTTATGCATGATGGAGAAGAAAATGGTCCCTAAACCTGAAGCCGAATTTGAGCAGTGATTTTGTTGGTGGTTAAACCCAGTAAGATAATATTCCTTATATAAAAGGCTATATCCCAAAAGGAGGATATAATCTTACTCTATATTGGCTACCATAGTTTTATTCACGGACGTCAGTCGGTCATGAGAATCAAGCGCTGAGCACTTTGGCTCCTCAAATAACAAATAATCTAGAATAGTTATAGTCGGGCGATAATGCTTGTAAGATCATCAATGATCTTCTGACACGAGTGGAGTTTTTCAAGAAGAAGGTTTTTCGAATGGAGTGAGGCTTGATTGCAAGACCGATGAATCTTATCCGGTGACTGGATAAAATTCGGCATGACTGAGCAAGAAGAACAGATGGGGATGTCTTCCGACCACTGAACTTCAGGGAGATGGGGCAAAGAGTGGTGTGGTGATCAGAAGCCTCCAAATGTCGTCCAATGGAGCGCAGGACAGAAAGGAAGTACTTATGAAGACACAAAAATTGTCGCTTTGTAGATTTGGGAGGCGAGACCATCTTTCTGATGTCGTCAGCAGCCAATTGGATCCAAAATGAGATGGGTTTTGCAGTGACCGATCTCACAGTTTTGTTATTGGCTACCATAGTATCCCCAAATAAAAGACTACTCATTTGGGTTTAGGGTTTAAGGATTCCCAGCAGTCTTGAGGCCCCTACTTGGAGGTCCGTTTTACTTATAACCTACTTAGTAGCTATAGTTATAACCCAATTATATCTAGGGTAACTGTAGTTATGGGACTTATAATTAGGTTATAACTACAGTTACTAAGTAGGTTATAAGTACAATGGACCTCCAAGTTAGGATTCCCAAAAATGGAGCCCAGCATGATCTCCTAGTTTACCCGATGTAGTAATGTTGGTTTCATGTTTTCGATGCCTCGGTGAGGTTCAGGGTTTGGGGGTGGGAGTCAGGGAGCTAGGGCTATTCAAGGGATTTAGGATACACAGGTTCTCTAACAGTTTGGCTTTAGGGTTTAGTTCTACTTGAGGCTCAGGAAATCATTTGGCTTCGGTGCTTGGATTTAAGGCTTGAGTGCTCCATTTGTGTTCCGGTTTTAGGACTTGAGCACTGAAGGTTCCATGAATATGATAGCTTCCATAAAGATTGGGGCCGGAATATCGGCCTCAATATGCTACAATCCTTACTATGAAGACCCCAGAAAGGGACCCACAATTAGGACACCCGCATACGGAAAGTGTGAAAAAGTCTGGGTGCCCACGAGTAAAGCCAAAGGCAGAATGTTGGAGCTGGGATGATTTATTCTATGCTTACGTTTTTCCAGGTCTTGCGGCTTAGGGTTTAGGGTTTCTATGCTTACGTCTTTCTAGGTCTTGAACGGCCCTGTCCTGGGGGTTGGGGCTTTAGATGCAAGGGCTAGGGTTCAAAACTATTTGGGTTTCTGGCTCTGAGTTCGAGTATGTGGCGCTTGGGATCCACAGAATGCTCAGGTTTTTTGCAACAGAGGGAATGGATTTTCTGTGGGCCTTAGGGGCTTTTGGTTCTAGGGTCTGGTATCATCTAGGATCTGAGGCTTAGGATGTCAGACTTATGCCAGGAATTAGGATCTAAGCTTTAAGGATTGGATGTACGATGATTCAGCCCCTGGTCCTTGACAGTCTGGGGGCTGAGGGACTGTACGGAAAACATGAAAGCCCACAGGCCCGGTAGTCATGACAAGACCGGAAAAGTGTGAAGGAGGAGTAGGAAGCTTACTTGTTTTGGAAATGCGCAAAACATAGATGCGTAGAAGATGTAGAGAGAAGAGACGGGAGGATGAGAAGAGCAGGAGGATATCTTTGGATTTTTAGGGTCTAAGAGGAGGTGCAGACATTCTTGTGTTTTGGTAGGTGGGATCTGTTAAACAAGAAAGGACTGCCCCAACCACAGCAGTTGTTCTACCTCTTGTCCATACATGGGATCTGGCCTAAATTTTTGTTCCCCAAATGGGAGAAATCTGTATAGGCACCCATACTATAACACGAACCCCACTATCGGGACCCATTGTTTTGCCAAAGCCCTGAGACACCAGAACTTGAATCCCATGATTCGACAGTCTCGTCTCTCAGCCTCCAAACCCTTACACAGTGCTAGCCCCTCTGCTAGCAGCAACGCAACCAAATGCATATGTCTAGCCGACACGACGCCAGGAACAGCAATACAGTAACACGGATTGTGCTTCAAAGAAACAAGCGAGACTGAGAAAAATACACCTCCCTAGCATGGCCTGGCTCATAATGATTGAGAGTTGGGTACCGCCCCCACCCAGCAAGAGTCTATCAAAAGGGCAATATTAAAGGCTATAGGGTTTAGGGTTTAAATGCTTATATCATAATTACGATCCAACCGTTACTGAGTGGGGGCAGTACCCAAATTGAGAGCATTTACCTTCTAACATCTCTCACAACAAGAAGAACTGCTATCATGCCCTCAGCCCTCAACCCTCACGTACTTGGAAGCCCATGGGACTTAGTAACTACTTATAACTGAGCTTATAACCTTACTTACAATTCTTCTGAATGGGCTTATAGGGGTTACCCCAATTATAACTAGGGTTATAATCCTAGTTGTAAGTAGTTTACTAAGTCCCATGAACCCTGAACCCTAATCCCTAAACCCTATCCGCCGACCTTGGGGGGCGTGTTGGATGGTTTCAGTAACGGAGAGGGTGAAAACCCTCTTCTTTTCTCCCTTACAGCCCAGAAACGGGGGGGGTGAAGGGGGGGGGGGGGG
>CAJNIZ010009010.1:0-13912 GCA_905231905.1 Symbiodinium pilosum
GTAGAAGGTTTATGCAAGATGACGACCAAAAGTCAGGACAATTACGAGGAAGGCAGCTTTCAGGCGTCAGAAACGATGACAGTTACGAGGATGGCGACCCCGAGGGGCCCCATCCCTGTTACTGTTGACACTTTTGAAGCATGAGGGGGGAGGCGTCGGGGGGGATACCATTGGGGGGGGGTGGGAACGCGGAGCGCAGACGCATATATAGGGTTTAGGGAGTTTAGGGGTTCCCACAATTAGGGGTACCTTTAAAGAGTTTATAGGGGTCATATTGGGTTTAGGGTTTAGGGGTTTCCACAATTAGGGGTAACTTGCAAGGGTTGTATAGGGGCTATATAGGGTTTAGGGGTTCCCACAATTTAAATTTACCTTCTTTTGGGGGTTCCCATGATGAAGATTATATTGATTTGGGGTCTATTTATGGAAACTACTATATATGGTTGGCAAGCTACAAAATCCATTCCATGTTCTGGCGGTTGGGGTACAAGGTTGGTGCCTGCTAGGCATCAGATGCATGTGTTTTGGCACAGTCGTGCAGCATGTGCTCGCGAAGTGTCGGCCAATCCCAATCCGCGTGTGGGGTGGTTCTTCATAGCTCCTGGAATCCGTTTTTCCAGGTAAATTTTGAAAAGGATTTGCGCAGGAGGCGCGAATATGTTGGTCCTTGGGGGGGGTGGGCGTGAGCAGAGAAAGAGAGCGCGAGAGAGAGAGAGAGAGAGAGAGCGACACGGCAGGCTGTGTAAAGTTGGTCCCAGCTGGCAGTGCCTAAGCCGTAGACCGTCTAAGCCTTAACTTGGAGCTCAGTGGCATCCACTGTGTCGTCTGCCATAGTTCCTCGAGACTTCCCAGATGGGGGTTTCCATACAAGTAGCGGGGCATTCCACATAAAGCTCAATGTGTTACATCTCATGTTCCTTTTCAAAAGGGGACCCCAGTTCTTTGGGCACCACAAGGCTTCGCCAGGGCCCAGTTTCTCTGAACTCCTACTTGGGTTTTCTGATGTGAAGTGCTTCCACAAACTAATCCCCTCCTGCCACTATTAACCCGCCTTATATCAAATGTTCCCGTTGTGGTAGACTGCAATGTGATGGGCACATTTAATATTCCGGGGGTGAGTATTGGGAGAGGGGATTAGAATGAAACCCCACGCAGGGGGCCTATTTGGTTACAAACATGCTCATTCGGTACCGGTATGGAGGGATGGATAGGTATATACGGGGCTTTTTGTCTGTGGGGTATATGCTAACCGCAGCTAACATGGAACCCGCAAATGGACTTCGTTTTTCGGCAGCAAGGCAACCTGAAGTTCCCTGTAAGTTTTAGGCTTCCATGTTTTGGGGGTTAGGGTTTAGGGTTAAGGGGTTAGGGCTTGGGAGGGTGCTTAGTGACCTTCTCCCAAGGTCTTCTGCGCAGCGCAATGGCATCATTGCACCTGTAGGGGTGCCGTGCGCTGGGGCAACACAGGGCGCTGGAATGCACCTGGGTCTATCTTACCACGGTCGTGTAATCTCATCCTCCATTCCGGTCGTAAGTACCTACGCACCCTAATCCCTACACTCTAAACCTTACATTTGAACTCTCTAAACCTTACACCCCAAACCCTGAACCTTATTTCCAAGTAGAGGTATTGGCTTGCGCTTGTGTGCATGTGGCTGCCATGAGGTTCACCCCTATATAGGCTGATAAAAGGATAGAACGGATATATAGGGTTACATAGGGTTATACAGGGTCAAAGGAACTGCATGGTCCATTGAGGATTCCTAAAAGAGCACGAACACCAACTGAGGCTAAGGTAGCAGACACACAGCGCACAGAGCCGAACAGTAGGTTTAGGGTTAAGGATGTTAAGGGGGAATTTCATCCGTACAAGGGTTTGTATACGGTTGTATAGGTTTGCAGGAGTTTACGGAAAAAGGATCTCAAATGGAAAAGCAGATGGAGAATAGAAGGGAAGCCGAGATTTTTTTTTAGTTGGCTATGTAGTTGTGTAACCCTAAACCCTCAGCACTAAACCCTACACACCAACGAGCTTGCAGCAATCCTGAAGTAGCTCCAGATCTAAACCCTAAACGCTCATTCGGGGAAACCTAAGCCCCAAACTCTAAAAAGTAGATTCCATTTTCTTTCCAGTATCCCTATATGGTAGTTTCCTTAGAAAGGGGGCCCCTAATTTTGGGAAAGCTCCATATAACCCCTTAGATGCAAGGCCGAAGAGCCGAAACACTCCCGAGCTCAGAACAAAGTGTTAAGGCTTGGATTTTGGGTTCCATGGGTTTAGGGGTTTAGGGTTCTAGGGTTGAGGGTTTACAGGTTTAGGGTGTATAGGGACTTTAGGGGTTATCGAGTTGGGGGCTTATGGGCCCTTGGCTGTTTAGGGTGGTCTATATATAGTCTAATGGCACTTCAGGGTACGTGCAGGGTATAGTCTAGGTATACGAAGATCCCAGGATTTAAGGGCACACCCTAGGGGGCCGACACACCCTGAATCCTCAACCCTAAGCCCCAAACCCAAAACCCTCAACTCTTCCTAGCGCGCCAGCGTTCAAGCCCGGATTTTTCAGGTGCTTGCTGCCCATTCTGATAGCGAACAAACTGCTGCTTGATTCCACATCATAATAGTCCCCCTTAAGTAGGTAGAATATGGGGTATATCGGGATCTTATTATAATATACCCAAAGCCATATTCTATCTACTTAAGGGGGACTATCGGATTTAGGGTTTAGTAGGAGTTGTCAAGATGATGGCCCCCCTTCTTGGGTATTTTGAATGTAGGGGCGCTGCTATAATGTTGACCACGTAGCTTGCGGGTCCATGGCTCAGGGGTTTTTAAATGAGAATCTCACTTCACAGCATGAGTAAGTAGGCGACAGGCAGTGCAGTTGGGGTGCGATATTCCAGAGTCTTGCTTCCTGATACATTCCTTGCTTATGGCAGCCTGGCCCAAAACAAAGCCTTCGAAAGCATAGCAACATCGGCACTTTCTGCTATGGACCTGTCTCGCGTTTATGATGTGATGCTGTGACAGGTTCCCATCCAAATCACTGGTTCACTCCCCAATGAATGCTTATGAGATTCTTTGGCAACTTGCGGAGGCTCAACCAGATATACCCCTAAAGCCCAAACCCATAAACCTTAAACCGCTAAACCCCAAAAGCCCAAAACCCCAAAACCCTCAACCCGTAGAACCCAATGTTATTACAAAAGCCTCATTCCTCGCTTCCCGGAGTGGTTCACCTCTAGCCTGAAGCATCAAACCCTAAACCCTCAAGGTCCACTTCCCCAATTGTTTTTTTTGGGGGTTAGGGATTACATGGGGGTTATTTGGGGTTATATAGGGATCATATAGGGATTCTGAAAGCGCTTCATAATCCAAAGTACCTGAGCTTGCGAGTTCCGGGAGGTTAGTATACTAACCCAGCCCCCTGATTAATAAACCCTCTCCCCTTAATAGGGATTATAATAGGAATCCTAATGTTAAGGCCCTGAAAAGGAGGGGATTTATTAATCATGGGTCTACAATACGGTCAATGAGGGCTTTGTGGCATAACGGGATTCCCTTAGATCAGCAAAAGCCAATCCTCTGCTTTAGAGACGGCCAGGATAGATGCACACCCTATGATCTAAGACCCTAAACCCCCAAAACCATGAACCCTATGCCCTGAAACCCTAAACCCTGAAACCTAAACCCTAAACCCAAAAACTTGAAACCTCTGGATCCTAGGTTAAATGCGATGATCAGCATCTAGGAGATCCTTCACCCACGCCACTGGACAGGAAGCTATGGGGTTGCGGGCTTTAGGCATGGGGGGTCATATGAGCTATAGTCTAAACTCCTTAAAGGGAGGTTCTTTAAGGGATTATATAGGGTTTACGCTTTGGATTTAGGAGTTTAGATTATGGCTTATATGAGCTACGGACTAAAAGTTAGGCTGGGGGAGGGACCTGTAACGGGTTTCAGGGGGACCTTTAAGGAATATATTATGACTTTAGTCCAGGGTTCATATGTGGATATCAACGGATATTTGTATATATTGGGATGATACTGGCGGTTGTAAGCATTGGGGGAGTCTTTCCAATCATCTCCCATATAACCCTTAATAGGGACCCAGTTATGATGCATCGAGTTTCCTGGACACCTCTAAGGTCCCTGACGGGCACCTTTTTTAGATTGACTTTTGGTCAAACCTCAGTTGGGCCTTTGGGGGCTGCTGTGTATCAAATTTTCTCATGGTGTTTAGGGTGAGTGTGTTTGGAAGCTTAGTGTCGATCTGAGGATTTGGATTTCCAGGAGGATTCAGGGTGGATGATGTTGGGAGTAGAACCGTCTCATCGTCCCCATCAACTGTAGTAGTTACACCTTCACTTCAAGTCACAACTCAGAATCCCAAACGTGCCTCTGAGCCTTTGGTTCAGAGCCCAAATGTCTTCACAAAGATTACATTTCATAGACAAAATCTTCGGCAACCCTACAGTTCATTTAGGAAGTCTTGCGCCGCGTCAGATGCATAGCAGTGTTGGAGTATGAGTGCTGAGGGTGGTGCAGGGTTGCTCTAACAACTGCAAAAGACCCTAGCGGGGACCTCAAACGGTGGACCCGAAGAATATAGTAGGAATGTGATAGGAATACAAAGACCCTGGAAGGTATATTCCTATTCTATTCCTACGATGTTCTTGCAGCTTCCCTGTTTTTTGGGATCCCCATTAGGGTCCCTTTGTTGTAGCGGAGACCCTTCGCCGTTTAGGGGTGCAGGTTGCTGAAGCCTGTGTAATGCCTAAGGTTTAGGAGAACTGCTAAGGCTTAGGGTTTGGAGCTCAGGTGGGTTTAGGAGAAGGGCAAGGCTTCAAGTCGAGCTATCGCTATCCGTATTTTTGTTGTTGCTGTTGCTATCATTACTCTGAGAACTGCACATTTTTCTTCATGGGCTGATTTTTGCCAGACTTAATCTTTGGACACCAAGCTGCCCCTAAACCCTAAACCCCTAAACCCCTAAACCCCAAACCCCAAACCCTAAACCCTCAACCCCTAAACCCTAATCCCTAAACACTGGCCTGTAAGCTGACAGCGAGTACTCTGAGGCGACCAAAACATTGCGAGTGCTTCATGACGCATTCGAGCTGCACCGTGTTACTAGCTGATGGGATACAAGTGAAGCAATGGCCTGAAACTGAATCTAGCACCCTGAACTTGCTGGTGCTTAGTAGGGAATATGGAAAATTACACATTGGGATTATAGAATATTATATGGGGAGAATATTCCCTTGTTCCCTACTAACCCCCAGTAAGTGAAGCTATTCACCCGAAACCCACATGGGAACTACTGTCAATACTAGAGAAGCTGCATGAGTTTAATCTACTGTAGTACCAGGCACAAGGTACTTACGGTCATGCAGCAGGATTTTTAGTACCCACCGTACCATGACAACTAGGGTGCAGGCTGTGGGTGTTCTTTGGTGCTCAGTGGTTTTTGTTGCGTTTGGCACTTTTTGGAGTTTCCGGGTCAGAGTTTCCTTTTTGGACTGGGGCCATACTTTGTGGGCTTCAGTCTTACACCAGACCCTAAACCCTAAATGCACCCGAAAAGTTCAAGGTCCAGGAGCCTAAGGGGTGAAGTTCGGGACAGCAAACGGTTTACAGTTTAGAGTCCAGGGTTTAGGGCTTGGGGTCCTAAACCAAAACTCCCAGTTATGAATGGAAGACATCTTGCAGTGCCTGGAGGACATCCCCGCCCCAGATTCCATTCACACAGGCTTTAGCCCATAGCATCAAAGCTTATGCTCCAGATCCCTGTTCCCGAAGCTCTAGGCCCCAACCCCCTAACGCAAACCGAGCTCGCACTGAGAAGTCCCGAAATGCATTCTGCGCATGGGTACGTTTGTTTGAAATACTAGCGTTATTGTAACTAGTTTTGGTAAAGCCAGTGTTTCTGCGTCTTTCAAGAAGCTTACCCAGACCCGCCAATGTACCTTCTGGGGTCCGAATAACAGCCCAAAGCAAAATCTCATAGCAACCCCCGGAAGGAGCTATATTTGATACCCTTATACATGTCCCTATAAAACCCAATGCACCCCTGCATACCGGATCTTTCCATCATGCACCTTTATATGTCACTATATACCGGCATATAACACATTGGAGAGTCCAGGCAACTGCTCCTTCTTAGTCCTTACATGCTAGGCCCTAAACCTCAAGCCCTAAATCCCAAATCCTAAAACTTCAGTTCCAAAACCTTGAACCCTCACCCCAGCCAACTGCAAGGCAAAATGCACTGGACTGGAAAAATGTAAACCCCATGCTCATGAGCGCCGAGGCAGGAACGCTTACAAAGGGGACAGCAGGTTAAAGCTAGGGGTTGAGGATTTAAGGTTCTGGGTTTAGGGTTTATTGTATTTCGCCGAGGTCGGGATTCTAGGGTTTAAGTTTCAGGGTCTAGGGATTTTCGGCTTTTAGGTGCATAACCACCAGAATAGTTTCTATAAACCATGCCTAATACTCGCTGCATCAGGGCAAAGGTAGATAAAAAGCCCAAGCTATAACCAGGTATACAATATGCATTTGAGTAGTATTTTGTTTGGAGATCTTATTTATAACAACAAATAGGGAAAGATAATATCCTGCTTTTGGGTATAATATTTTTCATACAGAATATCATCTTGCTCAGTTCAGTCACCAAAAACAACTATTCTTTTGTCTCTTGAAGAATTTTGATACAGTAGTGCTTCCTAGTACGCCAAACCCTACGCCCCCTAACCCTCATCCCCAAAACCTTAAACTCTAGGGTTTAAGGTTTTTAGGGTTTAAGGCTTTCTAGGTTTTTTTTGGGTTTTGAGGGTTTTCAGGGTTTAGATGTCAGAAGGTTTGGCTGAGCGTTTGGGTGTATAGATAATGGTAGAGACAACCCTAAAAACCTCAACCCTTCATGGATGTCTCCTACCACCCCCGAAACTACCTCTCCCGCCGTTCCCCCTTGATATTGAGGTTTAGGGTTTAGGGTTTGGGGTTTAGGGCTAAGTAGGGTTAATTCGGGGAAGCCCAGGGGGCATAGTAGAATCCCCTGATCCCAACCTCCAAGCCCCAGACGTTAAACCTTAAACCAAGCTAGTGCAGGGATCCGGGAGATCCGAGTTTAAGGGCTTAACTAAAATTGTGGTCTCCGTGTTAGAGGTCTCTACATTTGTCTATATTGGATTTTCTGTTGTTGCAGTTTATAGGGACCCGACACTGTCGCCAAAACCCCCAAACTCTGGTTGATTTAAGCAACTAGTATAGCATCTCCTTCCCACTGTAGAAGTAGTAGCCGTCCATTTTTAGAGCCCCCGAACCCTAGTACATTATGCTGAAATAGGAGTTGGCAAAGAAGGCCGTACAGTTGATGGCCAGATTTCTGCATGACCCTAAGTATAATATCCACAATTCCCTAGGGTTGAGTTAAACCCTAATCTCTAAACCCTATGCAGGGTCATGCCATATTTTGTCCATGATCGCTTGCAGTGCCTGCGGAAATTAGCAGCCCAAGCCCTCAGGATTACCTGGAAAGCCCTGACACGAAACCCTATGGAGGTGTTCCCAAGGGGTTTGTAGGGGTTATATAGGGGCTATAGGGATACACGTGTAGGGTTGGGGGTTTAGGGTGCAGGAGGTTTTCCCAAGATTCGGGGTAGCTTTTCAATAAGAAGATTCTGTATAAACCCTCATATCTTCCAATTGGTTTCGCTCTTCGTTTTCCATGTGATTCTCCATTCTCCATTTTTCCGAAACCATGAACCTTGATCCTAACCCAAAATCTCAAACCCTATAAGGAGTTTAGACCTTAAATCCCAAATCCTCAATTGCTTTTCCATTGTCTTTTCCATTATCCCCATATAACCCCAATATACCCCCAAAACCCCAAACCCTATAACCCCCCATGACACCCTAAATCCTAAACCCTGAACCCCAAACCCATGACCCCCCGTTCTTGCTCATTCCGCAATCCCACCACATCGACCTAGGCCGCTGATGCCGCTGGTGCTAAGGCGTGCAGCGCTAATGGACGCTTTAAGGGAGATATGGGCTTCAGTCTAAGGTCCTTAAAGGGGGTTATATGGGGGATTATATAGGGTTTAGGGTCTGGGATTTAGGGTTTAGGGTCTAAACTCCTTAAGGGGGACTATATGGGGGATTATCTAGGGGAGTATTAAAGGGGTTACTAATTAACATACTAGGAGTTTAGGGTATAGCTCATATGGGGATATGGGGGTTGCTCCAAGGGTCCCTTGGGCAAATTCTAGCGGCATTCTGTAGCTTCATAAGGAAAAACATTGGGGAACAGCACTTTCCATGCTTGCAATTTTGGGAACAGAAATTTTGATCAACTGTCATATAAGAACACGCAGGGAATAAGCCTTAGTTGGGGAATGTGCCCTAAATGAGACTAGGCTGTCTCGCATGATTTAAGGCCTTTTCCTCCCTAAGCCCTAAACCGTAAACCTAACCAGGATTTCCGCGGGTGCCCAGATAAGAGCACTTTGGGGGCTTTTGGGAGGCGTGTTCCCAAGCCATCCTTACTACAAAGGCCTCCGTATGTCGCCGTGCCTTGGGTCCCTACTCGAGACAGAGATGCATGGCTCCTAATGCTAAAGCCTGACACCTGCAACCCATACCTGAAGCCTGAATCTTGTAACCCTTAACCTAGTTGCCTTCTGAAAATGCTCTTCAACTTTTGCTTATGATGAAATCCAGCCAGCGACTGAACATAACTTCCTGGTGGTTAGTAAGGAATGACGGAATATCATCCCTACAACATATATTCCCCACAACACCCTGAACCCCAAACCCCGTAACCCTCCATAGGTCGTAGCCAGCTGCGAGATGTTCCGCAAGGCAATCCCGACTTGCCTTCCGTGTCTGTGGGTCTGCCCACCCTAAACCCCAAACCCTTTACCCCCCTAATCAGGTACACCCTAGTGCAGCCCTATGGCTAAGGTTTAGGGTTTCAGGAGCCTTCCTGTGGTCATTTGGTGGACATAAGTCTTGAGCTACATTGCATACATGTTAGATGAGGAATATGAAAGTGTTAGTTTATCCTACTAATGAATCCTTCCCGGATTCAATGAGTTTCTTCATATTTGGTTGATGTGTGTCTCACTCAGGGTTGAGGTTGAAGGGCTCAGGTTGTTCAGCTCATGGAGAACAGCTGGGTTTGCTCAGCTGGCAGGGATCACTCGTGGTTTGAGGTCTTGGGGTTCAGGGTTTTTTGGGGGGACCTGAAGGATCCGGGTTTCTGGTCTAGGGTGGAGACTCGGATGTCTACACTTCAAGGTGTACAGTTCAGCAAGGCCTGCAGAAAGCTGCAGATGTTCTCACTAATGTAGACCCATGATTAATAAAAAAAACCCATCCCCTTAATACGGATTATAATGGGGATCCGACGAGTTAGGCCCCTAAAAGGACGGGGTTTATTAAGCCTGGATCTACATTATCCCAGTCCCAGGATTGCACGCCACACCCCCAAACCCCCAACCCTGAACAGCCAAAATGCGAGCCTCCCAACCTGCCGCCCTAAACCCCAAACCGGACCCTAGATCTTAAAGGGTTTAGGGTTTAGGGTTTTAAGCCCTAAGCCACACAATTACTCTGTACCCTAGAACCTATACCCTAAGCCCTAAGCCCTATACCCCAGAGCCTAAACCCATCCAGATTTTGAAGTCCTTCGCGCCTACTTGCAAAGCTCTTGATCCCTTCCTCGTCATGCTTAGCATCATTTGTACTATGCTTATCATGCCCCTTTTCCTTACAGCAATGCTTAAAGGACAGGTCGAATGTCACAATCTAGTTCCCTAATATTAAAACCCCTACCCTCTGGTATTTGATATTCCCATCCTGGTATATTGTAATATATATGTATATTATTGTAGTATATATTTATATATATTCAGAAGGTTTAGTATTAGGCGGGGTGGGGGTTTAAATGGGGTGGGAAATAGTGATGGTTACCTTATTAGTCTTGGAGCCCGAAGCTCAGCGCTTTGACCCTTACCCTCCCCAAAGTTGGTACCCAATGCATATGAGCTAAGTCTAAACTCCTTAAACGGGGACATATAGGGGATTATATTGGGGACTACTTTCGGGGTTGTTGAGGGGGATACTCGGAGTTTAGACCATAGCCCCTATCATCCCCTATATAATCACAGTTTCCATTTCATTTTCCACTTTCTTTTCCATTTGACTCTCCATTATAAAGGGGGAGACTGGGAGTTTAGACTATAGCTCAAATAATGCCACTTCAAACGGAAAGTGGTCTTTGGAGGGACGGGTTTAGGGATTTAGGGTTTAGGGATTCAGGGTTTAGGGTTTAGAGTTTTGGGGAGCATACACCCTAAACTGCGACTTGCAAGGATCAGAAGAGACCGTGGGAGGAGGCTCAGTGGAAGGCGCCAACGTGGATGATACAGGGTTTAGGGTTTAGGTCTCAACTCCTTTCACGGCGTTATGTAGGGGTTAGGGTAGTATAGGGTTATTCAGGGGGATACTACTGTTGATACTAAAAATCCTGCATGACCTTAACATACTATAGTATTATACTTCCCGAGGTATAAGGTACTTAGGGTCATGTAGGATTTTTAGTATCCACCGTAGGAGTTTAGATCATAGGTCATAGGCTGAGGCAGCTTAACCTTTTTTCAGTTTGGCTTGAGGGTTTCGTCTAGCAGAGTCTAGCGTATTTTGGAAGATCATGACTTCGTTTGGTGTCAAACTTTAGATGAAGAACTTAACCATACTTGGTTCAACCAGCAAGAAAGAACTGCAACCCCACATCCTAAACCCTCACACGTTTATTTGTCCCTGTATATTCCTCTATATCCCTGGCAAAATGTCCCTATGTATGCCGGCCTATATATGTATATCTGTTTATTTGCGTCCCTAAATGTTCCTAGCAACTCCTGTATATACCTACATATGCCAAACTCAGATGGTGTGGAGGTTTTTTGGTCATCCCTGCAAACCCCCAGAGAAGCCCAGCTTCCACTTGATTTTTCTGTCTGGTCTGGTTCATTTGATTTTTTCACGAGTCGCTAAACAGTACAACGCAAAAAATCTAAGCCCCAGACGCCTAGCGCCATACTCTACACCCTGCACCCTAAACCCTAGACCCTACACACTAAGTTGCCCTAAACCCTACACCTTATAAAGCCCTAAAGCCTGCACGGAGGAAATCTTGCACCACAGCAATCCAAAAACTTTGTAGACCTTGGGTATAAGATATATTAGGTGGTCCCTAATCCCCAATGCCTAATCCCTAAACCCTAATCCCTAATTCCCTAAACCCTAATCCCTAAACCCCTAAACCCTAAACCCCTGAACCCTAAACCCCTAAACCTAAACCCTAAATCCACCCTATCTCAAAAGCCCTGAGTTCTCACACCTCCGGTGAAGGCCGTCGAGGCTTTCTGCGATCCTTACTGGGAGAACGCGATGGGAAGGAAGTTCAAGGCACTCTCCATGTACCCTATATTCTATCTACTTAAGGGGGACTATAGGTGTTTAGGGCTTACTATTTAGGAACTAGAAATTAGGGTTCTAACAATTCGGCCTGCTGGTTTAGGGTGTAGAGTCTAGGGTTTAGGGGTTGGGTTGAGGGCTTAGTTCAGACTTGCGTTTTGCGTTTCTGGGTTTAGTTCTGACTTTGGCGCGAGGGATTAGGAGGTTAGGGTATAGGGTTTGGGATATGGTTCTTGAGGCCCCTCAATTTCAGGAAACTGGGCCGGGCTTCTCAGGAGGGGCCAGGGGGGGTAAGGAGCCAGAGGGTGCCAAACATCCTTATATATGCTGGATAGCTTCGGCAGTACTGAATCATCATATGGGTGTTTTCCCAAAAATAGGGTCCCATTTTGGTATCCCTAAATATTAGGCGCCGTAATATAATCTGTAATCAGAAGGGCTCATAATTTTGAGAACAACCCATATATACATATATGTATATATATACACATATGCATATATATTTTGAGACACTCATACTAGTGGGTCGGGAGTGTTTGGTACTCGGGGAGGCTGGGTTGTCGCGAAAGCTTCAGATCTGCAAACTTGGAACCCTGCCGCGAAGTTCTAAAGGTGCATTCATCGTTGCAAGGACTCACAGCCCTTTCCCTGTAAACACAGAACGCCTATCCTTCATGAACACCCCGAATGTAGTACGGCATATAGATATTAACAATCTAATCGAATATGTCGCTGAATTTGTGTATATCCATATACATATACCTTGGGGGAATATGAACTAGCAGGCGGTGCAAGGAATTATTCTGCTCAGGTGAGGGGTTCGCTGCGAAGGCACATCGCACTGTAGTCATGATGTTTCATAGCAGGATTCCTACGGTGGATACTAAAAATCCTGCATGCCCTAAGTACCCTAAACCTTGGGAATAATGGTACTATAGTATACTAAGGTCATGCAGGATTTTTAGTATCAACAGTATGAATAGCCTTTGCACTGCAACCTGAACCCTAACGCCTGAACCCTGAATTTCCACTTGTAAGTAAGCAGACGGCTGAGTCTGTAAACCCCACAGCTGCAGCTTCCAGCCAACACAGATGCTAGAGTAGCCCTTATTTCCCTGGAGGGGGGTTATATAGGGGATTATATAGGGTTTAGGGTTTGGGATTTAGGGCTTAGGGTTTGGGATTTAGGTTTAAGATTTAGGGCTTGGGATTTAGGGTTCAGGATTTAGGGTTTAGGGTCTAAACTCCTTAAAGGGGGATATACAGGGGATTATATAGGGGACTTCTATAGGGGTCATTAAGGGGGATGCTAGGATTTGTTGACTATAGCTCATATAGTCTCCCTAAAGTAGATAGAATATGGGGTATGCGGGGATCTTATTGTGATGGACCCAAAGCCATATTCTATCTACTTAAGGTGGACTATATATCTGGCCCACAGAAATGCAATGGGCAAAAGCCTTAGGGATTTAGGGTTGGTTTAGGGTTTAGGGTTTCTGATCTAAAAGTGAAAGCCAACATCCCTACAGTCGAAACCCCAAGCCTACGACACAGCATCCGATTGGTATGGACGAACGCTCAACCCCTCCAAAACCGAACTTCATCATCACCCTATAGCCCCAATATATACCCGAATCAAATATAGTAGTTTCCATTTTCTTTTCCTTTATCCTTATAGAACCCCAATAATATACCCCATATTCTAGACTGCTTGACCAGATTGGGAGTTTTGCCAGGCTGTAAGTTGAGTGCATCTCAAAATTGCCCCTCCATCTTCTCTCCACATGGGTTTAGGGTTTAGGGTAAGGCCCTGTTATGGATGTGGGAGTCGCGCTAGCCCAAGTATCTTATATCCTGCCTCACAGGTGCAAGCTTCCCTCCATACACAGTTGCGGAAATCCCGAACTCAACTCCCAACCCTAAGCCACATAGCCTCCCTCATCCGGCACGCTTGAGTCTCCATAGCCCAAATGCCAAAACCTCACCCTTCTATCTTAAGACGCCAAGTCTGAAACTTCAAAGGCGAAGACCTAAAGCCAAAGCCCGAAACATCGATTTTGCTATTCAACTTTACCAATGGCACTTCCACCCTGAAAAGCCGGAAGATGCTAAAAAAGTGTAAATAAATAAATAAATAAATATATATATATACACTGTACACACGTATACACTATGGTGGAGTACTATACTTATTTTGGGGGGTTGCGGGCGTTCATATGGGCTATGGTCTGAACTCCTTGAAGGGGAACAGAGGATTACACAGGGAACTGCTATAAGTGTTATTACGAAGGATACTAGGAATATAGATTCTAAACCCTAAACCTTAAACCCTGTAGTATAGGGGCTCTTAAGGGGGATGCTAGGAATATAGACTCTAAACCCTTAACCGTAAACCCTATACGGGCAAACCCCTAGGTTTCTGCGGCGGCC
>CAJNIZ010009012.1:0-13911 GCA_905231905.1 Symbiodinium pilosum
AATGTAGGTATTGTTACCCTAAGGGTCCATGTACCCAATGATTAGGTACTGTGGGATTTTGGTAATAGTAATTATAGTGCAAGTTTGGGAAAGTATATGATTATTGGGTACTTGGACCCTTAGGGTTATAGACTTTAGGACCAAAGTGGTTATCAGGGTTTAGGCTTTAGGCTTTGGGCTTTCGGGTTTAGGCTTTAGGGTTTGGGATTTAGGGTTTGGGGTTTAGCGTTTGGGGTTCAGACTTTGGGGTTTAGGCTGTAGAGCTTAGGTTTCAGGGTTGGGTTGAGTTTAGAGCATATTTCTGGAAATGGCTCTTAATTGGTAGCACGGCCTTATTAAGAACCATAGGTGGTTGTCACTCAGAGGTTTGTGTAACAACCGCGTAAGGCTTTACTGCTCCCTGTGATTCCAGGCACCCCATACCTACGGGGTTTTGTGTCAAAAAATAAGCAGCTTACTGTGCTTGGGACCTAGATCCCGCATTGTTTGGGCATTTGGGCCCAGTAAGGCTATGTGTTTAGGGTTTAGGGTTTAGGGGTTTAGGGGGAAGTGTACTACCTTCTCCTAGTGCGGATGCTTCAGTGTACTGAGGACGCGTGGGATCTCGAGTATCAAGCCCTAAACCCTCAACCCTAACGCTAGACACTCAAGCCTAAACCCTCAACCCGTATGGTATGTCGAGTTGCGGATGTCTCGAACTTTCAAAACCGGATTCTTATGCCGGCTACCAGAAAGCACCAATAGCCCAAAATGTCCGGTTACTCAAAGAATGGTCACTCACAGGGATATATAGGGATCTGTGCAGGCAAGCAGGGATAAAAACGGTTTAAGGGTTCAAGTACCCAAGTAAGGAGGTTTGTGGGCTCCAAATACTGCCATCTGAACGGTTTTTGCGCACATAAATCCTAAACCCTAAACCCTAAAACCTTGAAAACTTGGACCCTGAGGGTCAAACCATCAAACCATGAACCCTAAACCCTAAACCATGCACCCACTGCGTGAGCCCAAACCCCATCAGCATGGCAGTTTGGGCTATCTAGATGGCCAACCCCCAAGGTGGGGGCTCTATGAATGGGTTTGGGGTTGTGGGCTTAGAGTTTAGGATCCCAATTTGGAGGCTGAGGTTACCAAAGCCCACTGATTAGCATGGGTTCGTAGTCCTCCAGATTCAAAATGGAGGTTAGACTTCCTCTGCGAACTTGCGCTTGCCCCAAACCCTATCCCACATCTGAGTTGTTGGGGGGGTTTCAGGGTTTGGGGTCTAGGGTTCAGGGTAAGGTGAAGGGGCCATTCCTAGTCCCTTAGCCCAAAGACCCTAAGCCGTGTGCTTTCCTTTGCTTTCTCGCCTGCAGGGGTGTACGAACAGTCACTGGACCTGCGCTTAAACTGGAGGATTCGCAAAATGGGCGTGTGTATGGCTTCGGGATTAATAGGATAAGGTGTAGGGTTTAATTTGGGGTTTACTGCCATGTATAGAGCGGGTTGCAAGTATGGAAGTTGGGGGGGGTTTAGGGAATACGGTCGAGGGCCTTAAGTACCTTTGAGACCCCAGAGAGATTGTAGATAATCCTGAAATAGCTATGTATATATACATGTTAAATGCAGAAGCATCTTGTGGCCGCAACACTAAAATGCGCATGCTCTAAACCCTGGTGTTGGAGGTAGGAAATTATGGACCCTCAGGAATCGTAGGTATGTCTCGTTTTGAGGGTCTATAGGTTCAAGGCTGAGAACTCATAGGGCTACTGTTCAGGATATTGATACTTTAGGCATTGGAGCTTTGGGGGTTTCCAGTCCATTCAAAAATCCTAAACGTCTGCATCTTGAAATCTATCTTTGTTAAGTCATTACACATGCCTTACACCTCTACAACCTAAAGAGTACGCTCAAGATTTAGGGCTAAAACTGCGGCTCTTAGACCCTCGCATAGTTTAGGGCACGGTAAACAGGACAACCCTAAACCCTGATCCCTAAATCCCTAACCCCGCATCCTGAATCCCTAAACCCCTAATCCTAAACCCTGAAACCCTAAACCCCTAATCCTAAATCCTGAATCCCTAAACCCCTAACCCTAAACCCTGAATCCCTAAACCCCTAATCCTAAATCCTGAATCCCTAAATCCTTAACCCGAAATCCTGAATCCCTAAACCCCTAACCCTAAATCCTGAATCCCTAAATCCCTAACCCTAAATCCTGAATCCCTAAACCCCTAATCCCAAATCCTGAACCCCTAAATCCCTAACCCTAAATCCTGAATCCCTAAATCCCTCAACCCTTAGGAAATTTTCTTGAGAGGAACCTCCAGCTTTTCGCTTTCTAGCTGCATCCCGAAAGACCCTCTGCCCAGCTGCCAAGAAGGGGGGGCCCTCTTGCGCATCTAAGGTTTAGGGTTTAGGGTTTAGGGATTCAGGATTTAGGATTAGGGGTTTAGGGATTCAGGATTTAGGATTAGGGGTTTAGGGATTCAGGATTTAGGATTAGGGGTTTAGGGCTTGGGGTTTAGGGCTTAGGGTTTAAGGTTTAGGGCTTAGGTCTTAGGATTCAAGGTTTAAGGTGCCGCGCTTCGGTCTTGGTATTTAAGGTTTAGGGCTTAGGGTGTTGGGATGAAGATTTAGGGTGTATAGTGCCCCTTATAAAGTAGATAGCATATTGGCTTTGGGTATATTATAATAAGATCCCCATATACCCCATATTCTATCTACTTAAGGGGGACTATAGGTATTAAGGCTTAGGCCTGAGGGATTGAGGGCTTAGGGCTTAGGGATTAGCATTTTTAAAATCATGGTTTACGGCTTAGGGATTGGGATTTAGGATTTAGGGTTGAGAGCTTAAGGATTGGGGTTTAGGATTTAGGTTTAGGGATTAGACTTCGGGGCTTAAAACTATGGAGAATCAAATGGTCAGCTGCAGGAGAGTACGCTATTTAAGCCTTACATACCTAATGCGTAGACATATCGTAGTAATCATATGCTTGCGTATTTACCGGTACATCCATATGTTCCTCTACATACAGATACACCTACATTCATCTACGCGTATTTGTATATATCCGTATCTATATATATACACACATACGTATATTTGAAAGTACTATTCCCCGAGAAGGCCTGATCTACCCCACATGAGCTAGAGTCTGAACTCCTAGAATCGCTTTTTAGCGCCTATAATAATCCCCTATCTAGTCCCCTTCAAGGGGTGTAGCCATAGTCCCATTGCATACTACTACGCCTTGTTCCCCCTTCCCATGGCCCGCGTGACGACGGAGAAGTGGTACTCCACGCGGTTTAGTGTTCAGGGTTTAGGGTTTATATAGGGTTGCATGGGTACTGGAGATCCATAGAGGCCTTAAACCCCAACAACCTAGAAAATGTTGCAGCTTAGTTCGCGGGAGCGTCAACTTCAAGGAGGGGAAGCATAAACCCTAAGCTCTAAACACCTCTAAACCCTAACCCTAAACTCTAACCGTATTTCAGCTTAGTAGCTTGGCGGAGGGTACGGTTTCAGGCTTCAACGTCTGGCATCGTGAATGTTGCTTTCGGCAGGATTTCAGATCCGGCTGTGGCTTTGCTGTGGGAGGCATGACCAAGTACACGGAGGGACCCCTAAGTTGTGACTTGGGTTACGAGCCATGTATGATGGAGATAATAAGCTTATAAGTCCAACAACTCGAGAGTTAGCGCGTTTTGAAAATGCCTCGACCCTTCATCTACCTACCCTCTGTACACCCTAAATACCCACCATTAGGGACCATATACCCCTATCTGAGGGTACGAGGAGGGTCCTGGTAGTCATAAAACCCTAGTCCTTAAACCCGGACAGGACCCTCCGTAAGAACAGAAAGCCCAGAGGCATTGTCGATCTGTAACCCCCATGTGCTATTCAGCTCCCCACAAGCAGGGTTTAGGTTTAGTGTTGGAACCCTAGACCTTAAACCCGGACAGGACCCTCCGTTAGAACAGAAAGCCCAGACGCATTGTCGATCTGTAACCCCCATGTGCTATTCAGCTCCCCACAAGCAGGGTTTAGGTTTAGTGTTGGGTTTAGGGTTTGGGGTTTAGGATTTAGGGTTAGGGAAGCATGTGCAAAGTGAGCCTACATCTTATGTAGGCGCCTGGGCTCCTAAAAGGTGTAGTACCATAGCACCATTATTTCCAGGGTATAAGGTACTGAGGGTCATGCAGGATTTTTAGTATCCACCGTATTTCTGCTGCCGTCCTACTGCTTTTAGGGCTGAAGGCTGCGCGCTCAAGGATTGAGAGGCTAGGGCTTGGGGTTTATAGTCCCCCTTAAGTAGATAGACTATGGGGTATATGGGGATCTTGTAGAAAATGCCCAAAGCCATATTCTCTCTACTTGAAGGGACGATGGGGGTTGAAGTAGCAAAACCAACCCTAAACCCTAAACCCTAAAAGCTCTGGACCCTAGGCTCTAAGCATACCTGCGGGTTATCTGCCTGTTTGGGTCTCTAGACAATAACTGACCATAACATGTAAGAATGATTTGGGATTATGTACGTACGAAGGAGCCCTAAACCCTAAACCCTAGACCCTAAACCCTAAACCCTAAATTTGGTTCCTCTTCATAAGATTCTGGACGAACACCAAGCCATGTCATTTTCAGATCCTATACTCGGTACCCCTACACCCAAAACCCTCCCAGACCCCCAAAAGGATTCTAGAAATTAGATCCCCTAGAACCAAAGGGGAAATTATATAAGGACTATATAGGGGTTATAATGGGTCTATATGGGGGATTGTCAAAATTATGGTCCCTTTTTGGGTTCCTACTATAATACGGGGCCTAATACGGGGCCTAATTTAGGAGACCCAAAAAGGGGCCATAATTTTGACAAACACCCATATAGGGGACCCATTTTTGAGATCCTCCCAGGGTTTGGGCTGCAAAACAACCATTTGGAGAGAGATCAGTTGAGGTTGATGTATTGTCCAATTCACCGGGGGGTTTGGCTTGATATAGGGTTTTCGGGTTTGATCTGGGGTGTATAGGGTTGACAGGTTAGGCGAGACTAAGTCGAAACAATGATTGTAGGTGTTGTGGGTGATAGGTAGAATCATTCAGCCCCGAGCACTATGCCCTAAAGCCTGCAGTTTAGGGTGGTAATGGTCACATGTTTCTGGGCATAAATGGAGTTGTGATTGCAAAAGCTGCGGCTGTTGTAGGAATTACCCTTGTAGGGTTGATGGTTTAGGGAGTAAGGTTTGGGGATTAGGGTTCAGGGTTTAGGGATTTGGTTGTAGAGTTTGGGGCGTATACGAATTGTACGGGGTTCAGGTCCGGAGTTTCGAGCAGATTTTGAACTTTTGACCTGTACAGTTTGCATTTATCTGTGCTTAAGGGGTTGGGGTTTAGGGCTTATGGTTTAGAGGATAGGGTTGCCTATTTAGAGGATTTAGGGTTTAGGGTTGCCTAAGCCCTGAACTGGTTTAGGGTAGGCATGGACTTAGGGGCATGCAGTCTTCAGTACCAACTGCATCAAAACACACCGTAACAGTTCAAGGCCCTGGGCAAAAATACTCTCGGCTTAGGGTCTGGGGTTTAGGGACAACCATGTTGACGATTCCCTATACCAAGGCTTTGAATACCCTCAACTTGACCCTAATCGAAATATCCCAGTCCAAAACTTTTGCACCGGGGCATACATAAAAGTGCAAGCCCTTCCCATGATCATAAACCACCCCACGCCACAAAAAAAGGCACTGAATTTGGGGCTTATAAGGGTTAGTCTATGGTGCTTCTGCTTAGGGTTCTTCATCTAGGGATAGTTGTAAAGGCCACGGGATCAGCCGCCACAAGTGTCTCTCATGTCCACCTGTAGCTTGTGAAGTCCTGATCGAGCGTACAAAGCCCTTAGGGTCCAAGTACCCAACAATCATGTACTCGCCCAAAACCTTCATTACAATTACTATTACCCTAAACCTTAAACCCCTAAACCCCAAACTATTGGATATATGGACCCTCTGGGAAATGGAATGCAGCACAGCACAAAGACAGAGGAGCCGTGGTCGCACCTCGTCAAACCTGGTGGTCCCCCAACCCTGACCCTAGACTGCGGTGTTATAGGGTTTAGGGTTTAGGGTTGAGGGTTTAGGGTTTAGGGTTAAGGGCTTCAGGCTTATAAAAGTGGACGTATTCATTCAATGCGTGTATACATGTGTACAGGTATGAACAGTTGAGCACTTAGAGTTTAGGGTTTAGACCCCTAATACGACAGTTGAACCCCCTACTAAGCTGTAGTTATTTCGGGTTACAGGTAGGGTTTAAGGTTTAGGGTTTTCAGGAGGTTTAGACTCCCATAGCGAAACGAACATGGACAACGAAATGGAAACTTCGGGTTCAGCCACGAGATCTCAAGGTTCAAGGCCGCGATATAACTTGAACTCTCCTCGGGGCGCTTTTGTGTTTAGGGTTTAGGGTTTAGGGTTGAGGTAGATTTGGTCCATGGGGATTTGTGCTTGAGGTTTGGCATTTGGGGCTTAGCTTTTACCAAGCGCGCGTGAGATCTGGAAGTGTGTAGTAGCGAACTTGTGCCCTCCCGACGGCAGGGTCTAGTAATTGACATATTGTGCACAAAATGGGGCTACTTGCGGACCTTCAGATACATACGAGTTAGTTACAAAGTAGGGAATATGTAGGGGTCGCCACTAGCGAGGATATGGGGGCTATGTTGTAACATGGCATATGTCTTGATTTCACAGTGCTGGGCAATTTTAGAAGGACGAAGTAAGGCAGCGGCCTGCTTAAGGCTAGGGTTTAGGGTTTAGGGTTTAAGGTTTAGTCCCCCCCCAAAGTAGATAGAATCTGGGGTACATGGGGATCTTGTCATAATGTGCCCAAAGCCATATTCTATCTACTTAAGGGGGACTATATAGGATATGGAGTGTATAACGGTAAAGCTTGTAATTTAGTCCAAGACCCAATTTCCCCAAGTTCCCATATAGTACATACTCAGGCCCTCAAGTAGCTACACAGAAGACTAAGTTGGCCCCAAACACATATTTTTTTTAAAAAAAATGAACCCTCAACGGAGCTCCTTCAAGGCTCCCCTCATCGACACTATGATCATGAGCTCTCTTCGGGGAGGTCAGTTTTGGGGGACTAAAGTTTGAGGAATAGGCCCAGAGGGTCCAAGTACCCAATAATTAGGTACTTGGGTTTAGGGTAATAGTAATTCTAGTACAGGTTTTGGGTAGGTATATGATTATTAAGTACCTGGACCCTTAGGGAGGGTTTAGGGCTGATTCCACAGCGTGTGGTCCAAGAGCATTCTGCGGCAACCACAAGAAGGATTTGCGGGGTGATATATATATATATGGGTCCCAAGTTCAATGAAGCTCCGGGTAGGGCGTAGGGTCCAAGTACCCAAGCGGTAGATGCTTAGGCCGCAAGACATCTAGATGTCAATTCTTTTGGGCCCAAACCAGGTAATCTGCAGTAAACCTCTGAGCCCTAAATCCGAAACCCTGAATCCTAACTTGGAGCATTCGACTTCGGAAAGATCCAAGAACAGCTTCGGGCTCCGGACCTAACAGCGCATAAATGGTTTACAGGGCTGTAAGTCAGGGGCTTTAGCACGCCTTATTGTTTGGCCAGGTTTAGGGTTATCAGGGTTTGGGGGTCAGATGGATTGCTCTTCCCCAGGGGGGATCTGCCCTTGCTCAGCCAGCACTTGATTCCTCTGTGCACAGTCTAAAGGCCAAGGGCTTAGGATTCTCTGGGGGAAATTTACGTGAGAACCAAGAAAAAAAGCTAAAGGCCTAAGCCCGACAGGGGCGCTACCTGCAGTTGCGGGTAATTACAATCAGGTCAGTATGAAACACAAGGTTTAGGGTTTAGGTTACGGGTTTAGGGGGTTTGCACAAGTTAGGGGCGCTTATTCGAAGGTCTCCATCTTAATGATGCTAGTAGTTTTGGGTCTATGTTGAGTGGCTCCCCTTTATGGAAACAATCAGACTACCAAATATGAAGCATGATTCAATTAAGCGGAGCTGCGATGTACTATCTCGAGGCACGTCTGGCTGCACTTATCCACGAAAATCTTCTCCAAGTACATAGTGCAGGCACTGCGTGTCTGAGCATGAACAACTCTTGAGCGCAGAGGTAACGCTCCGTACCTAACGTACATCCTAGCCTGCAAGGGCTTAGGGTGTAGTGTAGATGTCCAAGTTATTGTTTCAGGATTTGGTCGATTTGGCAATTGAGAAGACCAGTACTACTTGTGAAGAGGCACTACAGCGTGCAAGGCTGATGCTTGGCGCAGTCCCCTCAACCAATGAGGCTCGTGCATCTATGCGTATGGCGAAGAGGAACCGTGAGACTGCGACGCAGAAGGCTTGAAGGGTTTGGCGATTAAGTTCGTAAACTCTGAGACCTGAAACCTATAGGCCTTAAATCCAGAACGTTAAGGGGGTAGAGATCAAGGAAACAAAAAACACTGAAACCCGTAGATGGGGAAATGGGTAGAGACTGGAGTTCTGATCGTAAGATTTAGGTTTTAGGGCTTAGGGTTTGGGTTATGGCTTTTTGATCCTTATTACCTGGACCCCAAAAGTATGTAAAATAATGGCCTTTATGGCTGTTATTATGGGTTTAGGGCTATTATTTTACATACTTTTGGGGTTTAGGTAGTACTTGGTAGAGCATGGTTTTATGGCTCGGCTGGCTCAACGTGCAACAATGGCCGAACCTAACTTATCAGGCGTTTGAAGGTCTAGGGTTTAGGGCTGCGGTTGAGGGTTTAACGCAGGAGCGGATATTCTGAACATCAGTACGGGTGCCAAGTCACAGAACAAAAAAGACCTCACACATCCATGCCTAAATCATACACCTTAGACCTTCGAATAAGCCTGGCACGCAATGGAAAAGAGGGTGTTTTCCCCTCTGAATGTTCATCCCGTCTGGTCCATAAGCCCTCCGCTGCACCCTCAAACACGAAACCCTTAACCCTCCATTCGAGCCGCAAAAGCTGAGTCACAGAGTAAGATCCAAATTCAGCCTTCACCTCAAATTATCATGACCATCACGTTCTTGAGATAGGAAGGTTTGATTACCTTAAACCCTAAAACCCTAAACCTGCATGTGTCCATCCGGGGCCCGGTTTCATGGCTAAGGTTTTGTGGAAGGGTTTCGGGATGTAGGGTTTGGGGTTTTAGGGTTCCTCCTTTGCAAAACCTAGCTTGATGGCAAAGCCCTCGTTTGCAAGGAAAAGGGGTACGAGGCGACGGTAAGCCAAGCCCATATTCTCCGAACAAAGTCCTATATAAACCCTCATAATTAAACATCAAACCCAAAACCCTACGCCCTAAACCCTAAACCCTACGCCCCAAACCGGTCATTTCCAAGTCCAGGCCCTATAGCAATCCAAGGCCTCTTCAGCTGCTGACCTTCATATATGGCGCCAACTTCAAAAACTTCAACCCAGGATTTCCCTCCCGTAGAATGTTTAGGATCTCGGATAGAAGCCTGAAAGCATAATCCTCAATTAACAAAAGCCCCCCCCCAAATAAGACTCTCCCAGATACATGTGATGTGTATGTGTATATATATATATACATATGTTATATTTCTACAAATATGGGAGAGTTTTCATTAGTTTTACGCGGGGTGAAACGGGGGTGGATTATCATTATTGAAGGGACGAGATTTGGCAATATTGTGTCTCGCTGTTTCCCATCCAGCTATAAAATAATGGAGACCGAGCGTTTGTGTAGAAGTTACAGCTTTGGGATTAGGTTGGTTCCACAAAATCAATTCCTTACAATTACATCTGAGATTCAATCGCTGGACCCTATATAGGGAAATCCCTCTGTACCGGCTTCTTTGCGCAAAGCCCGGTCGGCATTCTTTGCATTTTCCAACGCCGGTATTTCGACATAAGTTTCACAGCTTAGGGTCCCAAGAGGGTTGAGGCTTGAGGTCTGGGATGAAAAAAGTGAAATTGGCTTGGGAAGCTTCCTTCAAGATTGTATACGGCGTTTTGATGGGATTTTCTGGGGTTCAGGAGTAGGTCTTCCCGATCGCAGATCCAGGACTCAGGGTCCCAGATTGGGGTTAAGATGTATGCTTGGGGTGTATAGGGTTTACAAATCCCCAAATGAGGACCCTGTGAGTAGGATACAGCTATGCATTCTAAGAAACGCTTCTCCCCAAATTCCATTCATTCAGGCGCGCTGCTGACCAACGACAATAATCGCCGTGACCCTGCAGCCCATATTTCCGTGCATTAAACATTTAAACCCCTAAGAAGAAAGCCTCGACACAGGTCTACAGCTCTTCGGCCCCCATAGTGCAAACCCCCACTTACCCCCTAAGACCCTGAGACCAAACCTCCTCCGAAAAAATGCAACACACTCCACAGCGTCTTAGGGTAGACCCTATGTGCCGACTTCTGTGGAGCACGTTGGATGGTTTCAGGCTTCAGGGGTCGGAAAGGGTGAACACCCTCTTTTTTCTCCTTTACAGCGACAACGCAGGGGGAAGGGGGTAGTTCCACCAGTGGATTTTTCAACTACTTGTGAGCTAAAACATGTTCAGCCTGCGCAGTGAACCTTCTGAAAGACCTTTTTTGATGGCTGTTCTGGTTTTTGTTGGCCCCTTCTGGTCCAGCTAAGCCAACATGAGGCCCAAATTGTGATGATGATGCTTGTGCACCGGCGCGCCAGTACAGGATCATCATCAGCGCTGGGACCGCATTTTGGGTCGTTTGCAGATACACTAGACAGAGGACTTTTCAAACCTAAAGAAAAACATCACAAGTAGCAAGAAGATCATTTTTTCGTACACTTCCCTCCCGATCAGGACCATCAGCAGGGCTGGGGTGGGCTTGGCTTTCACATGATGGCTGGGTGGGCAGAGGGAAGCGGCGGCCAGGCGGCATTTGCCGCCAGGCCCTTAATATCCTAAACTAAGTCGGTCATTGCCGTCAAACGACAAACCTGGCCGAATGCGTGCAGGCCAAGCGCATGGCAGAGAGAGCTGGTCGCTGAGAGGCGAGGGTATTGACCTGCCGGATACGTTCAACGTGGCGGAAGTACTACACCATTGCAGCGGCTTTGGGGCAAGCATTTCGGGGAAGGCGACCAGGCTGGACCAGCGACGGGGGAACGGATGTTCCGGAAGTTTGCATCGGCGTCATATAACTCAGGATCGGATGGATACAAAAAAAAAGGTTTCAAGCCATTCCGCCCCGAAATCTCCAGAACTGGCAGGAGTGGCCAACAGGGCGCATGGCGACCACACATTGCTGGGGGTTGAAGACAAGTTCAAGGGTGGTTTGATTTGGAGGTCAGCTTGGACATTGAACACAAGCAAAAGGTTTTTCCCCGGCCTGTGGGTCGTTCGCGGGTTGCTGGCTGTAAGACACGCGCTGCAAAAACAAACCTCAATTTCTAGTTCCCTAGGGACGAAGAGCCGTACCCATCATTGAGTTTGGGACGCAAATTTTGCGCGAAGCATCTACAAGCTCCAGAAGCTATCGATGGCAATGGCAGTTGTCCACGCCATGTTGCCCCCTATGAAAGCAGAATGTCCTGAGCCAGACGGTGCTGCACAGCCATGCAGCCATCAGGCGAGACGTCAAGGCAGACCTGCGCAACCCCGCGGCAAGTGACGTGAGTGGAAACACGCACACTCACGTATAAAAAGCAACAAAACTTGAGCGAGTACAATAGATTTCAACTGGTCGTTCAGCCTTCCAGCGGCCAGGATTGGAGCCTTATTCTGCGATGGAGCCATGGTCACGGTTGAGCACTAACCACCTCTGGCCTCCATGAATGATCCTTTCAAGCTGTCTCAAACGACGCTCGTGGCAAATCCGTATAGTGCTCCAGGTCGACAGCGGCTGGGGCAACTCAAGTCCTTTTCCTAGGGATCCCAATAGCCCAATGCAGGCAATATTTACAGACTTTGGGGCCCAATGTAGGTATTATTTATATACTTGGATCCCTAGGGTTTGTAAGCCTGTAAAGTGGCACGTCCAGGTAATGCTGTGTTTTCGGCGATGTCTTGCATCGCGCATGCATGCAGGAAACGTTAAACCCTAATGGTCAAGCATCTCGAGCACGTGACCAGGGTGCTTCATGCCCGAGCTCCAAATTCGCCTGTACACTGCAACCCCTACACCCTAAACCCCTCAGACCTAAACCCTGAACCCCTAAATCTTAAACCCCAAACCTTAAACCCTAAACCTTAAACCCTAAACCTTAAACCTCTGAGCCTTCAGGGCAGCATGGTAAATGTAGAAAGCCGACCAGGCCGCCGAATCTTTGGAAAGAGTTACACATCTACTGGGTTGCTGTTAAGGAACTCCCTAATGCTCTTGGACCCTCATAACTGGATCCCAAACCCTAGCCCCCAAACCCCAAACCTTCCACCCGAAAGCCTCAAATAGTCCAAGGTGCCTCAGGGTAGATACTATTACTATAAAAACCCTACAGAACCCCTATAACATAGTAGTTTCCATATTATTTTCATTATCCCCCATATTACCCCAATATATATTCCCTATATAACCCCCTATCATCCTTCCTCCAAGGAGCCCCAGGGCTCAATCTAAGTCACCATGAGATGGGTATGTAGTCAATCATAAGGTTTCCTTATAGTAGCATAATGTGTGCCATTCTCTAAACTTCTACTATCCCCCCTTAATAAGCCCTATAGTAGTTCCCTATATTATCCCNNNAGTTCAGACTATAGCTCATGTAAGTTCCTTAACAGCCACCAAGTTTGCACCACGCCGAGCACCCTCCGTCTGAGAGCTTCCTCGCATGGAGTCGGGAGCTGCTGCCCGTGATGAGGCTTTTTAGGGTTTAGGGTTTAGGGATTTAGGGATTAGAGATTTAGGCTTTAGGATTTAGGGTCTAGGGAGGCTGGGCCTGAAGAGTAATGTAGAAAGCCTAAAAAACTACCAAAACTAATTTGAGGTCTATTTGAGGTACCCTATACCTATATACCAGACTACACAGGGAACCTAGGAACACAATGTTTGCAATGGTTTAGGCCCCCACAGAGTGGGCATGGCTGCCTGTCTTTTTCATGTGTAGAGTGTCAAGCTTAGGCTTTTCTCGCCAACCAGGTTTTTGTCCTCCTGCAGGGTTCAGGAACCCTAAACCCTAGACCCTAAACGGCAAGCCAGCCAAGGTACAAGAATACTATATAGAATATGGGCTACAGTGGATGACATAAGGGGACTACTATAGGGGCTATTAAGGGGGACTGAAGGAATGGAAAAGACAATGGAAACTACTATACGGGGATATGTAGGGGTTATAGCGGGATTCGGGTAGTTGGCAGCCTTTTAAAGAGTTTCAGCCGATTATTTGGAGACTCTATTTCACTCGTTTATTGGGAACGCGCATGTGCATTGTCTTGAGGCCACTTTGTGAGAGAGGGACCCTCCTTTTTACAGAGAGTGCAACATAAGAACCTTTAGCTAAAATCTTTTCTGATCGCTTTGCTCTCCTTCCATGATGCGTGGCACGCCGAATTCGACGCTTGTGTGGGCTGCTGCTAGATGCACGCTGCAGGCTTATTGGATGATACTAAACCTAAAACCCTGAACCCTGAACCCTACTTTAGGCTTTTTGGATCCCAAGCTTAAAGTGAAGCTTGCACCCTACCTGGACTTGACGCACAGGGCTTAGATCTCGGCAGCGCGTGATACAGGGTTGGCACAGGGGGCAACCAGCACATAGAAGCGTACATCATCCCCATCTATATAACCCAGAAAATCCACATATACAACCATTAGGGAATTGGGACCCCTAATTCCTGCTATAGTATGGTATTTTGGGGCCCCTAAACCCTAAAACCCTAAACCCTAACCCCCCCCTAAGCCCTAAGCCCTGAACCCTAATTCCCGAATAGTTGTATATATGGACCCTCTGGGTAACCCT
>CAJNIZ010009014.1:8268-25794 GCA_905231905.1 Symbiodinium pilosum
ATTTTGGGGGCTCCCATAATAAGGAGATTAGTATATTAGGGTCTATGTTGGTGTCTCCATCTCTATGGAAGCTACCATACACTGTTTGTTATATGTGGATACGTACATACCTACCACTGCCTTTCCGTGGGGGGGGGAAAGGCCGGCGGTTGAGTTGCTGGATGTAAAGCCAAGTATTTGAAGTGCTTTGTTCTCTTGGGGTGTGGCCTGCGAACTTTGCAGCCCCCTGTATGCCTTGAAGCCTCAATTCCAACACCTTCAATGCGGTATACCAAACCCGAAGCATGGACCCCTAAACCCCACACCCTAAATCCTAAACCCTGAACCCAGGCATTGGGTGTCGGACTTGCACTTAGACAAGTTCAAAGATCCTTGGGCGGTGCATCTGGGCTTTTTTGGCGGCAGTTGTCAGTAGAGAGACAGGGAGACGCAGTCGGAGTGTTTGAAGCGCTACGGTCCCCATTCCCCGATAGCAAGCAGCCTGTTTGGGAACAACACTTGCGTATCATGAGGCCTGAGGCTTTATCCACTCTCTGCGTTAGAAAGGAGATGGAACCTACGCTTTAGGGGGTTACGGCCGTGCCGTGCTTTATGTGCTGGAATATGTATGAAGGATGTCCACGGTACTCAAGGAAGGTGTTATGTAAGTCGGGTTCTTGGATCTCAAGAGTCATGGCCGAACTCGGTCCTAAAGGCTTTTTATGCTAGGCAGCGGAAAGCCGAGTCATAACCAGGCAACACCGCATAGCCTCAGACAAGTATTTGGTACTTTCAATAGCACTAGTTTGTCATATTACCCCCTCCTTTTAAGGACCTTACTATTAGGATCCCTACAATATTCCCCTTTAGTGGAGGGGGTTTCTTCATCACGGTCTACATTACCTATTTTACGTGATTCCTTTCGTGGTAGAGTTCCTAGGCCCGGTCTGGGGCAGAGTGGTGGTAATATGGACGGCTGACCAATTTTGAATCTCATGGTCCGTGATTCCTTACATGTTTAGGGTGTAGGGTACCTCAATAGACCTCAGAAGGATATGGGTGATTAATTTGGGCTTCTACCAAACCCCAGAAGACTCTACTTAACACCCAATGTCTGCTTCAGTTTCATTTTTCTCGTCCAGCTCATTCTTCACTATCCCATCCCTACACCCTTTGTACCTTCCATATGACCCCTAACAACCCCGTGTAGAAACCGTGGAACACCTTTAGCAGTAGGGGCTGTTGGAGCATTGCATCCTCAGCGCCCGCAATTTGGTGCAACCCTGGCATTCCCATTTTCGCTGTAGGGTTGAGGGTTAAGACCCTAGGGATCAAGGGCGGGAATCAGAGGACTATGAGATGCCGATTAAGGATTTGTGGGGGTTGTTTGGAGGAACTTCCACATTCAGTTTTGTATGGCCCCCCCCCCTAGCTTGACAAACGGCAAGCTTCACCAGTGATCCGCTCCATAAGAGCCATAGTCTAAACTCTTTAAAGTGGGGTTATATAGGGGAGTAGTCTATGGCTTCTTCAGAAAATATTAGTAGGAGTGTAGACTTAGACTATAACTCATACGAGTCTGTATGAATGTGATCCGCGTGTGAACCATGATCTTTCCTGATTCAGGTAGCCTGTTCTATCCATTTGAGAAAACCTCCATTCTCACATAACGTGCTCTCAGCCCTAAACCCTGACCCCTAACCCTAAACTACAGCTACGTCCTGCTACCCACAAAACTGAAAGTACAGATTTTTTGTACATTTACATACGTATGTATATGTGTATATGCTTGTGCATATATGTAGAGCCCCACAACCTCCTGACCAGCGGCCAGGTATGGGCTTGGGCTGGCGGCGCTTTCTCGACCATGTGGCTCGGTAGACATGTAGAGGGTTTAGGGTTTAGGGTTTAGGGCCCCATGTCAATCTTAGGGATCCTTGGGGCGACCTTTCGAGAGGTCTCAGGGAGTCCTTCCCCATGGGTCGTCCTGACATGGGGCCGTAGTGTACAGCTTGGATACAGCGCGGTTTAGGGTTTAGGGTCTTGGGCTCAGGGTACCCCAACAGTTGAATAGTAGTTATGTTACAGCTACCTCTGTTCTGAATGTACCACAAAAACAGAACAAGCATATCAGCAAAGTCAGAAGAGCGTCCAAGTACCGCAGCTGTATTACGAAACCCACAACTTTTTGCGATGAGGCGTTGTGAGCTCCTCGTAAGGCAGGCCTTGTACAGCACGCCAGTGCCGTCGCATCCGTAAGACCTCGTTTCTGTAATCATGTGCATCACACTGTTGGTTTTGTTTGCTGGAAGGCATTCTGCGTGTTCTTCCGGTTGCAAATTGAATTCATGTTTGGGGTCGCGCTTTTTCACCCGCACCGAAACCCAATCCCAAAGTCCTGACTAAGCCAGAATACAAAACGCATACCAAAAGCCGATAAGCAACAGACCCTCAATCTTTCTAACCCTTTCCCTAGTACTAAACGACACCCCACCCCAAGATCAAATAATCCAGGGTCCCAACAATTACTTAATATTAGGGGGGGATATTTATTGAACACATCGGATGGGACTCCGTCTAAAAGCACTCTTAAAGCCCTTTCAAACTCCTTTCAACTGATGTCTAACGAGACACGAATGGAAATCCACTTAACCTTAATTGAAACCGAGTTAAAACCTAACTAAAAACCACTGATATCGAATTAGCACCCAAGTAAGTCCTTTGAAATCGAATTTTAATCGTGAAAATCCAATCAAAATTCAATCGAAAATCATTTAAATCGAAGGAACATCCGGGAAAAAATGAAATCAAATTGAAATCTAGCTAAGACCTTGGAGCAAAACCCATGGAAGTCAAATTTTCGTCCAATGAAAAGCGGCTGAATCCAAACTAAAACCAATATGAAAATCAACCAAAACGTAGGATATCCAGCGGATCCCTAATCCGGTTGTATTTGTTATTATACCGCCTTATGACCTCAAAACCCCCTACTTCATGGTTGGGCGGCCCCTTTTTGAAAGTAGTCTTCCCCTTTTAAACGTAGCCTTCATGATCTTCAGGTTCCTGAATCTCTTGTGTAATAATGGGGGGGTTAGATTGTGGAGACGCTTGAAGAATCATCAGTATTATCCCCCTACATAGCTCGGAAGTAGCAATAAGATGCCACCCCAAACCTCTTTTAATTACTTTTCCTCTAGGCTACAACCCCTTTGAAACCTTGTATATCCCCATCTAACGATATATGCAACCCTAACCCCTCAGCCCGCCCCTCAGCCCTAAGCCCTAAATTCGAAGCCCTGGACTCTTCGCCATAAACTCTAAGCCCTAAACCCGAAGCCCTATTTCCTATGAATCCCTCAACAATTTTTAGGTGAAAGACCCCCTGTCTACGAGTCACCTGGGTATATCGGCGACAAGATCTTGCTGGCGGCCTGTCAGTTATCTGGACTCTACCAGAGGGCGATGGGGGCTTGGGGTCGAGGGCTTAGGGGTTAGGGCTGTGTGTTCAGGGTTTCAGGAGTCAGGTCCTAACTTTCGCAGCTCCCAAAAAGGGGCTCCTAATTCTTGACACCCCTACCTACTTCTTGGACTTTCACAGGAGCGCTTGCGTTACGCATACCCTCTCAAAGCGGGCTGGGAACACGACCCCAGGGATATTAGTGCCCATTGGGGATATATTAGGGTTATATTGGGGCTATATTGGGATAATGGAAAATAAGATAGAAACTACTATATTTAGGGCTACATGTAGGTATAGTTTTTGCAGGTGGAGACCCCGTCTTGGGATTCCGTGAATGCTTATTTTGTGGGAAGCGTAAGGGCGTTCACGAAGGGGCAGCTAGGGTCCTGTGTAATTTCTGTATCTCTGGGAGTCTGACGGTACCCCCTCCTGAGAAAGCCCCACTTTGTGGATTTCTTGAAACAGGCCGACGCCTAAAATGCAATATCGCTTGTTGCAGGAACCCACGGAAAGGACCGCTCATGTATGGAAACCCCACATGGCGCCCAAGAACCATGAACTAGAGCAGGGTAAGCCCAACGCATCGCCCCCTGGTAAACCTGAGCCTTAATGCACACTCCCATCGCAAAGCGTGAAAAAACCAAAAGGGGTTCGAAGCATACTTTTCAAAGGAACAACAAGCAGTCACCAGGTGGGTAGAGAAGCCGCCATGTCCTTCTTCAAGCTTTATGACCTGGTGAACTGTGCCTTGGCAGCAACAGCTCCTGGGAAGCCCTCCAAGATGGGGATCAGGATAACTAGATGCCTCACTTAACCTGATAGCATCAATTTCATCTAACTGTCGGAACTTTCCAGCCTCCTCCGTGGGACTTCTGTGATTTTGGCGGCGGAGCCAGGGCAAAGGAGTCTACGGACTCTTAAGTCCTATGCTGGAGGGAGCGCGGCACGTAGGATCCCATGATATTATATTTCCTGGGGTATACAGTGTACAGACTGGTAGAAAATGCTCTATCCACCATGCTTTTTTGGGGCGGATGGCCGAAACACGCATTTGTTGAGACAGGCTCATCAACGGGGATCTAGGACATCCATGAGATCCTCAGACGAAACCTCCTGAAAATGGTGCGTAAGATTTGCCCTTCCGTGAGCCAATGGATTCGGAGCACGGCAGCCTGGATTGGTTCACTTCAGCGTTCTGAGGGGGTCCAAGTAGCCATGTAGCCAACACTGGACCCTTTGGGGTAGGATTTATTGCTTGGAGTTTTTCTGGGTTGCTGTTAAGGACTTACAAATCAAGCTACTATGTTGTGGAAACTTTATTAACTAATATATATATATGCCCGCTATGGAAACTTAATCCCTGAACGGTAAACCCTATATACTCCTTATGGCAACTTCATCCCTAAAACCTAAACCCTACATATCCCTTATGGCAACTTAATCCCTAAACCCTACACTTTAAAACCCATAATGAACCTCCTATGGTAACTTAGTTTAAGTTCCTCAACAGCAACCCTAAACCATCAACCCTTGTTTCCATGTAATTGTCCATTTTCTTTTCCATTTGATGTTCCATTATTTGGGGGGAATGTCACTATGCTACCCCTGATTTAAGTTCCTCAACAGCAATACTAAACCATAAACCTATATACCCTAGATACCCAAACCCTAAACCCTAAACCCTAAACCCTCCTCAACAGCAACCCAGTCTTATGGCTGAGGCGGAACAGCGAGTTCCAAGCTGGACCGCGTGGAGCATCCGGAGCCTGGGGTAGACTTCCCCTAAGGGTCCGAGGACACAAATAACAGGATTTTAGGGCGCAAATAGTAGAATATCCCCAATAGTAGGGCGTTAGGGCCCAAACACCAGTAATGTTATATAGTATTTGGGCCCTAGAACCGTATTATTTGGGCCCTTAGACCGTTAGGGTTCAACATGAAACTACTGGGCCCAGATGGTTACCAATGGCAATCATATAGGCCTTAATATTATAGTATTTAGGCCCTGAAACCCTATTATTTGGGGTTGGAGTCGGCAATCATGTAGGCCCCTGTATTATGGGATTTCAAACAGGGTATGTGCATATCATATACGCATATAATTTCTGAAGTCATTAGGATTAATTAGAGAGGAGGAATTATAGAGAATCCGGAGCTTGGAGTAAACTTTGACATGTTGACAGTGTTACAGGCATTGGGGATGGGGTTTAGGATATGAGGACCCTAGCATCGGGGATTTCCTAATGGAAAATAAAGTGGAAGCTACAATTTAGGGTTTAGGGTTCAGGGATATTACCCAAGATAATGGAGAATCAAATGAAACAGAGAAGGAACATGTAACGCAACTAGGGTTAGACAGGGGCTTGTAGGGTCAATTGAGTAGTTTTGAAAGTTCTGAGCTTCAAAGGGATCCCGTGATCCATAATTTTATCAGTTGATTAGGTCGTGAAAAGTCTCCTGTTCCAAAAACATGTAACTCAGTTGTCCTTCCGGAAACCTGAGATTGAAACATCATGGGTAAACGAACCCCGAAACTACATGATCCAGCTGTACTGAAAGATTCGACATTTGAACCATCTCTGCACAAAATTGCGAACATATGAAACTGTTTCTATACGGCCCTGAAATTACATTCCCCTATTGATCCTGGAAACTGACGTGTGTGCATGTATGTGCGTAACTTTCTATATATATATATATAGATATGTATGCACGTGCATGTTTGTCTCTGTGTGTGTGTCGTCCTGCGCTGTGCGTTCCCAGCCCCGTCCGGCTCCAAGTTTGCGGTAGATACTTTTTGCCTGCCCCGAAGTACCTTCTACCTTCGGAAATAGTGTATAATAATACAGCACGGTCATGAAGGTTTTTCAGTACTAAGACTAAGATGTCTTATCTGATATAGGTATGTATTCACGTTGGAAGCTTCTGGGATCTCGCTTGTGTAAATAGCTCCTATACCTCCTGCCAAGACCACCGAATCCCTAGAGTCATCCCCAACAATTCAGCGGCCATGGCAAAGGCGCTTCAACAACTGGGGTTCTACAGTGGCCTAGAGGTTTTCATGGCCAGGTAGAGAAAAAAGCTTAAGGCATAGTCTGGTAGTGTCCTTTAGTTTCTTATAAGTACTATTGCAGTTAGCACTAGAGCCTTGTGATATACCCACAAACCCTAAAGCCTAAACCTAGTAAGTAGCATTACAGTGGGCACTTTAGCACCAGTGCGTCGTAATTTACCTACCTGCGGTGGGTGGAGGAAATCTTGCACCACTTGGACCCCAAAATAGTGTACCTCCCATGGTACAAGGTATGTAGGGCGGTGCAAGATTTTCTGCATCCACAGCCCTTGTGCAAGTATACACATGTTACCTACTTTGGCCCCAAAGTCTTAAAATATTACCTGCGTTGGGCTATTTGGACCCCCAGGCCCTAAACCCTACACCCCAAAGCCTAAACCGTAAACTCTAAACTCTAAACCCTAAACCCTAAATCCTACCTACATTGGGCTATTTGGATCCCTAGGGCAGTAGTGAGGAGCACTTCATCTACACGGCCACGGAAGTGCTGGGTTTGAAGCTGCGCGGTCGTGTTGATTGGGGTAATGTGTGTAGGATTTAGAGTTTAGGGTGTAGAGTTCAGGGATTCGGGGTTAGAGATAAGGGTTTAGGGATTAGGGTTTAGGGTTAAGTGTTTAGGGTTTAAGGCTTAGGGATTAGGGTTCAGGGTGTAGGGTTTAGGGTGTAGGGTTTGGGGTTTGGGGTCCAGGGCTTAGGGTTTAGGATTCTGGGTTTAGGGATTTGGGTGTAGGGTTAAGTGTGTAGGGTTTGCCCTAGAAGGTCCGATGGATCTGTGTACTGCATACTCGGGCCCCAACAGGGTTCCTAAGATGCATTCTTTGGGCTTAATTGAGTGCACGGACCCTGAACCCTGAACTTGAAGCCCTAAACCCTAAACCCTACACAATGTACAAACTTTGCGGGCACTTGGAGCGTCATGGTTAAGGGATTTTGGGCTCCAGTGCGGCTGAAGGATTCTGGGGCTGTTTTGGAGGTCCGCCTTGTTTGGAGCCTGGGGAGATTCGGGCCGCCTTACTAGTGCAATATGAGCTATAGTCTAAGTAACAGTACGTATTATGTCTGCATGTACTTTCATGCACAGCGTGTACCATCATATCTGTACGTGCATACATACATATAGATATAGATATATAGATAGATAGATAGATATATACATATATACATATATATATATAAACCTCAAACCCCCAAAGTGCATATGCATTTTGGGACTCTTTGGGCAGCGCTCAAGGTTCCGGCAGGTGCCATTCCGCGATCTTCCTGCTATGATCGCGCGGCACATGAACATCTACAGAGCTTTCGGTGCTCCCAGAGTTGCTTGCTGGCGGTTAGTACAAAACGAAGGAAAGCCAACCGTAAATAGTACCTTCGATTTTCCTTAGGGTTTAGGCTTTGGGGTTTAGGGCTTAGGGTTTATTAAGGTTAGGGTATATTTCCCCACCTTGCCGCATGCATGACCCTAGTTTCCATTTCATGTTCATGTTCTTTTCAATTTGGTTCTTTATGATGGTAGCTTCCAAATTCTCCTGCATTCCCACATGTATTCCTATACCACCCTTACATAACCCTAGTTTCCATCTCATGTTCCACGTTCTTCTTCTCCATTTCACCCATCTTAGTAGTTTCCATACTCTTCTCCATTCCCTAACCCCTAAACCGTAAATAGTGGCTTCCATGTTCTTTTCCATTCCCCCGCTTCTTAGTAACACCCGCTAACCCTAAGGGTCCAGGTGCCCAACAAAGACATACTCACCCAAAACCTGTACTATAACTACTATTACCCAACACCCAAGTACCTAGTCATTGGGTACTTGGACCCTTTGGGTAAGGCAAGCTTCTGCTTGAAGTATGACCCGCCGCTGCTGGAGAAGCTGGGTTGCACTCAGATTCGAGCTTTGGAGAGTCGAACAAGAAAATGGAAAATGAAATCGGGAATGGCTTAGGGTGTTAGGGTTTAGGGTTGGGATTATATACTGGTTTGTTGGGATTGGGATGTTGGAAGTATGGGAATTAACCTGAATATTCTTTGGGGAACTAATTTAGGGTTCCTGCAGACCTATAAAGAAGATGTGGGGAACTTATGTTCCATGAACTTCGATGATAACCTGGGTGGGAGCAGGACCCTTGACCAAGAAACGCATATGGAAATAAGAACCCTAACCCAAAACACCCTAAACCCCCCATGGAGTTCGGGGGTGCAGGGTTCCAGTATTAGGCACATTATGCAAGACATGCTGGATGAGCCCAATGGGATCAAAGGTTAGCATGACATGGTCCAGTATGGCCAAGCACGCCGCCCACGTTTCACAGACGTAAGAAGTGGCAGAAGTCATTCTGGAGCTTAGAAAAACACAGCCCTAAACCTAAACCCCCTAAACCCTAAACCCTGGACCCTCTATAAACCCATTCTAGTACTTTCCATTTTCTTTTCCATTATCCCTATATAACCTCAATATATCCCTACAAATCCTGGACGGGGAAGCTTGACTCGCTCCACTCCCTGCATATGCCCAAGGTCTTTGAGGGGTTTAGGGTTTAAGGTTTAGGGTTTAGGGTTGCCCCTTTGTCGCAAGACCCCTCATGTCGAAGATTGTGATGAGGGTTTAGGGATTAGGTTTTAGGATTGGAATACTTGAACGGTCATGGGGACTATACGTAGGGGTTATATAGGGATAATGGGAAAGAAAATGGAAACTCCTATTTAGGGTTTAGGCTTTAGTGTCATGGGGACTTAGTAAGTAGGTTAATACTTAGGATAACTAAGGTTACCCTATGAATTACTGGGGTTATTAGCCTACTTACTAACCCCTGACCCTCCAAGTAGCACGTATTGTATCGCTTCATGCACTTCCTCCGTGCTGAGTTGAAGGGATGTTGTCCTCGCAAAGTAAGACTTGGGCAGTAGTGATTGTAGCACAATTCTTGGGAAGTGTGTGCTTACTGCGCGCTTGGACCTTCAGAAACAGAGGACAGCAACTGTGAAGGCTAAAGACCAAAAAGGTTTGTGGGGCACTTCCCTAAACCCTAAACCCTAACCCCTAAACCCTAAAAAGGTTTGTGGCGTGGCAGAGCGCCAGGCTCCAGACATGCCCACAGAATCATGACCTAGAAGTGCCTGACCCACATTGAAAATCCAACTCGCACCTAATAAAGTCCTTCATCATTTGCCTATCTATATATATATATAAATAACCCTATCTACCCCTTTGAAGGGCCTAGGGTTTCCATTTTCTTTTCCATTAGTTTAGACGCTTTAGCCCTCGTTTCAAGAAGTGAAGGAGAAACGTGCAGACTATCCCATGCGAACATGGATCCCCTCGTATTACCCCTTTCACAGGATAGTTGCATAGGTTTTGGGGCCCAGGATTGTTTGGGATGGAACCCTAAATCGTAAATTCCTAAACCCTAAATCCCCCTAAGGGTCCAAGGACCCAAATAATAGGGTTTTAGGGCCCAAATACCATAGATATTATAGTATTTGGGCCCTAACACCCTATTATTTGGGTCCTTGGACCCTTAGGGTCCCTTAACCCTAACTCCCTAGCCCCGAAGTCGCTTAACACTAATTTCCTAAACTCGTAAACCCTAAACAGTACACCCTAAATCCCTAAACCCTAAACCCTGCGCTCTTGACGGAAAAGATCTGCAGGAAGCCCGGAGAACCCTGCGTACGTGCGGATGAAGTTCCATACCGGAGTTGCTCAGCAAATTCACAGGACCACACGATTAAATTACTGGTGCGTAGCAGGGAATAATAAGGTAGTGTAATCCTTATATATATTCCCCATAGAATATATTCCATCATTCCCCACAAACCATCAGTAGGTTCAGGGTCTAGAGGGTGCGGTGCTTTGAAACTCTTTTACCTTCTCGTAGCTCCCAGCTCCTATGAGGAGAACCCTCAGCTGCCCAATTCTTCATTCCCTACTACCGAAAGGCAACCTCTATCATCACCATGGCTTGATCATTGTTTTTGCGTTTTCTCCACGTCTTCCATAGCTTTATAAGGCCTGAAGAAGGCAAATCTGCTTGGTTTAGATGGCTTGCGAAATGTGCGTTGCATCTTTAATTACGGGAGGGTTCCACAATTGACAACAAGTGGCTCCTTCTTGGGGAGGCCTTTCTGGCGAGGATTATTACCCTAAGGGTCCAAGTAATTAATAATCACAGACTTACCCGAAACCAGTACCATAATTAGTATCACTCAAACCCAAGTACCTAATTATTGGGTACATGAACCCTTTGGCTAATATTTGAAGGTATAAGGAGGACACGGTTCTCCCAGAAATGCATGCATGTTGCCCAGGCTGTTTCGAGATTGAACGCGGGCTGCACGATGCCACGGTGTGACGGCACGACCAGAGCTGAAAAAATGAGGTAGGGTTTGGGTACTGCCTACTGCCCCCCTCTCAATAATTCATCTCGCTTTGACAGGCAATCTTTCAACTTCTCTGTGAAATGTGAGGCCTTCTTTCAAGAAACTTGAAGCTTTCCTTTCGGAGGTTACATAGGGGATTATCACAAGCAAGTATTACCAGGGGTTTTGAAAGGGGGTACTAGGAGTGTAGGGTATAGCTCAGATGAACTGTAAGATCAGAGTTGGAAGGGGAGCTTCTTGCATGGGATCGGAAACCTGCGCAGTGGATTAGTTCAGGCCTCAAGTGGGTTAAGGGTTCATGGTTCAAACCCTGGAAAGCCTCGTTGCCCAAAATAGCAGGCTATTTCAACCCAAAATCGCAGGACATTTTAGGGAAAGTAGACCACAATCATGGGCTACTGGCTTTCCAGGTAAGCCCTTGTTTAGTGAACTGGTTTAGAGACTTTGGCAGATTGAGGTCACTCCAGGTCTTGCGCAGTTTAGAGTGAATGATTCTGTAGGAATTTGGCTTGCCCTAAGGGTCCAAGGACCCAAGTAATAGGGTTTAAGGGCCCAACAATTGTAATATGAATGGTATTCGGGCCCTAAAACCCTATTATTCGGGTCCTTGGACCCTTAGGGTTGGGGGTCTGCATAAATCGAGTATCCCGATCAAGCTCTGCAGTACTGTAATCCTCATGATAGGGGCTCCCACAAGTACAAGGCTCCTAATTTGTTTGAATACCCCATCTGAATACTTATGTACAACATAGGGTTCCCATTTAAAATGTATTCTGCAGACATATAGGGACATAGCTGAGCACGCGCCCATTTAGTGTATCACAAGTCTGCACGCCTTTGAAGTTCAACAAGTCGCTCAAAGGTACATACAGGTGTTCCTCTTGTACATCGTACAATTTCCGTTTGCAGTACCAGGATCTACGACGTAGGTGTACATGCGCAGTTTAACCAAGGGATCCAAGTAGCCCAGAGTAGGTAATACGTACAGACCAAAGTAGGTAATAGCTTACATACTTGGATTGGGGTTACAAAGCCCTCAACCCTAAGCTGTGTGGTTCGCTGGTTGCTTCTCCACTGAGGAGCTCATGAAGCGTGATGAGCCGTGGCTTACGCGGGAAGATCTGGATGCTTTGCAAACATGTTCAGCACTCTTCAGCTTATACCTTTACCCTAAACCCTAAAGTTAAACCCTCAACCCTTCCAGGGTGCAACTGAAGACCATGGTGATGCAGATTTGCAAGGGCTAGCTAGGGTAGCTGCAAGGAATATGCACCCTGATGCCTTTACGCCACTATCCCTCAAGCAAACACGGGAACCCCACATAGATTCCCAAGAAGGACTCCATCCCTCAACCCTAAGTCTCTAGGTCCCAAGGGATTAGAGTTTAGGGTTTGGGGTTTAGGGTTTAGGCACATAAACCCTAAACCCCAAAGTGAGCGGAGGAAGAGATGATGCCTGTGGTGATCGTGGGCCTGCCAGCTGTTGCCCTTCTTGGGATTGTCCAGGAAGTGCTGCATGTCAGGTTACCTGGACCCCAATAGTAGCTAAAGTACTGGCACCAAGCTGGAAGAAGTAGCCAAACGGGCCATTATGCTAAGTACTTGGGGGTCCAGGTAGGGTTAGCCACACATCTGGGCATGATCAAGAGCATATCGTGTCATGGTTTTGGATCCTATCAGGTTTGTGCTGATTGAGATGTACCCCCACCAATGGACATGGAACCTGAAAGGGACCCAAAAAAGATGACAGTCCTGCTGGGCTTAGTTCATGTACAAGTACAAAAACTAGATCCCTTACAGAACCTTAAGAGGACCAGCAAGGAATTTCCATATCGAGGCTTCCAGACATCATGGACCCCTTTTGGCGGTCTCTGTAACAAGGATTATGGCAGTTGAGACGCATGTTGGGCCCCCTCCTATCCCTACATATGCAAGCTCATAACACTGAATCCTATGAACCTAAGCGCTAAGGCTGCTAAACCTCAAACCCTGCACCCTAGAACCAAATTCCAAAGCACTACACACCAAACCCAAGCACAAAACCCGAAACCTTGAATCCCATATGATCTCTAGTCTAAACTCCTAAAAAAAGGAGGGGGGAGTATTTTACGGTTATTAAGGGGGTACTAGGAGTTGAGAACCGAAACCCTAAAACACGGACCTTGTACAAAAAGGTTCTCAAGGGGGACACTAGTCACTAGGAGCTTAGCCTATACCTGTGGCTCCATCTACCTACACTTTAGTAGTACTCACCCCGTTTTTAGTAGGTAGAATCCGTAAAGCTGTAGGTAAATGGAGCCACAGGTAGCTCATATGAGCCATTCTCTAAACTCCTTAAAGGGGGGTATATAGGGGATTATATAGGGGACTATTATAAGGATTATTAAGGGGGATACTAGGAGTTTAGACTATAGCTCATATAGGAAGACCAGCCTCTGAACCCCTAAATCCTAAACTCCACCATCTCAAACCCTAGATAGACTGAAGATGGCTTTGGGTAGATGATAATAAGACCCCACATACCCCATATTCTATCTACTTAAGGGGGTACTACAACCCCAATATATACTATATATACCCTATTATAATACAATTGTTTCCATTTTCTTTCCCATTATCCCAATATAACCCCAAGATAGCCCTAAACTCTACTGATACAGGAGAGCCTCGAGTTTGGCTGCACAGAGGGCTTCCGCCTGTCCGACGGGCTGTCGGTGACGGCACCTTGGGGGTTAAGGGTTTAGGGTTTAAGGTTAGGGTTTAGGGTTTAGGGGGTTTAGGGTTTAGGGTGGGTGGGGAGGTTCTGAGAATTTAGAACTTCCTTAAACTTATTTTAGGATTCATAGAGGGATAAGATTGGGAGGTATATAGGGATAATGGAAAAGAAAATGGAAGCTACTGTAATGGGGTTATGTACCCTAAGCCCCAAATCCCTTTACCCTAAACCCTGCACTTTTGAGGGTTTGGGAATGTTTCGGGGTTTCGGATCCAGGGCTTGGAGGTTCAGAGTTTGAAGGTTGGGATGTGGGGCGAACAACTGCTTGAAACCCGCCCCATGATTATAGTACAGGTTCCTACAGTTCGGTTCCTGTCTTATTACGGGTCCCTATAAAATTCAACAGCTCTTGTGAAGCAATGTCATTTTTGGATGTTCTAGGTGCTTTGGGCCATTAACTGATCTACTTGTGGGGGCCAGCTATGTTGCTTTTGCCATTTCCGTGTGGTCTTAAGGTTTAGATGCAGGTCTGATGAAGGTTGCATCCTAAACCCCAAAACCCCCACCCTAAATTAAGCCGCAAGCCCCAAACCCTAAACCCTAGACCCCTTGCACTTGTGCACGGGAGTTGTTGGTGGGCTTCAGGCTTTTGGGTGTGGGGGCTTGGTTGGTACTTCCTTTTCGTACTATTCAATCAAGAGTTTCAGGCATGTACCCCACCTTTGTACCCCTGGGTTTTGGGATCCTTTTAGGGGACCTTTTAGGGGACCCTAGAGGATTACATAGATCAAAAAAGGGCTATATTAAGGTCATGTGGGGGAAATGTTTTAGAGGTACGACCTTAGGGGTACAACCCCTCCAACTCGTTCCCCTGTTGTAAAGTCTCCCCAATACATATCAGCTATAGTCTAAAATCCTAAAAGGGGTTCATGTAGGGGATTAGATAGGGGAGTATTTTAGGGTTTTTAAGGGGGATACTAGGAGTTTCGACTAGAGCCCGTACAGTCTCGCACAACTGGGAATATTTTTTTGCCCTAAGCTGAAAGGAGGGGACTCATTTTGTGTGCGTAGGTCTTGAGTCTACAAGGATCTCCAGCTTTGGTCTAGATCCCATTTTCGGCATTAGGGGCTTGGGTTTTTAGGGTTTGCGGGGTTTGGGGTTGTGGGCTTAAGGGCTCAGAGGGGAGTATAGGCTTGGGGGGATACCCTGACAACCTACGCTAGTTGTTTGACTGGACCACTCTTGATGGTGTTGATGTTGCATATGATTCGCTTTCATTTCAAAATCTACGGAAGCACTCAACCACGTGCCTGCGAAGGATGACAACAGGCCCGCCGTACGTGGCGCAGCTGAAGCATACAGTGACCCGGCGGAAGTGGGAGCCTCCGACGGGTATACACATATGGCTGATATGTATACATGGGCTCAATTGGGTTGATCTGGGGCTTATATGATAAGTATGATCAAGGCTCATATAGCTCACATACTGTTTGGGGAGCATTTCCCGGTTGGCTTGGGATTGTTTGTTGTTGTCCAACGTCGTCGGTTACTATTAGCCTAGCGCGCCCGGTAACTTCATAATTGTCACAATGCCATACTACATTATAGTACCTCTGCAGATCAAGGGAGGCCTCTGGTTAGGTTGCATGTGCCCTTGATCCCGGAACCAACAAAACACCAACCTTAATCTCTAAAACCCCAAATTATTACATGACTCCTTGCTTGGACCTTAGACCCTTAACCCTTTGGGATTCCCTTTATACTCCTGTCATGCAAAACGCCCAGCCCTACTCCCTGAGCCCGACGCTTTGTGCAGTGGTCGCAGCAAGGATGGGCTCTGGAGGCCAAGAAGGCCGGTCCTGTGATAGAGTCTATGGTTTAGCGTTTAGGATTCAGGGTTTTGGGTTTAGAATTTAGGGTTTGCATTGAAGGTTTAGGTTAGGTGGACTCTCCACCCTAAAAATAGCGACTATGAGGGATGATAAGGAATGTACTAGGGTCTTCTTGTATTCCTATTGTGTCACTATTACAGGGTGGGGGCTCCTCGTAAGATAGAGTGAGTTTTCAGATCACACGGTTAAGGGTTTTAGGCTCGAGAGTTAAGGGTTTAGAGTTTAGGGATTGGGGTCGTTGTTTTGGGAAGTTGGGCGGATCAGCTGGTTTTCAGGGCAAGCCTATGTATGGAAACCCCTGGTTACAAAACAGTCTATAGCCTTGGATTCTTGCTGGCAGTTGGACAGCTCGAGTGTTTCGTAATCGAGCTACCAAAGGTGCAGCCCACCCACAAGCCTGTCAGGAAACTCCCAGGGCCTCCCAGAGGACTCCCAAGGGCCTTTGAGGGGCATTGTGTCGGGGCTTCCCACCGGCCTCACCTATATTGGAGTTTCCTAAAATTAGGGGTACCATTTTGGGGGTCCCTACATTAAGGATTGTAGCATTTGGGGGTCCATATTGGGATCCCTTTTTTGGGGGGGGAAACTACCATATGGGTCCCTCAGTCAGAACTGGCTGACCGACCCTTATTTTGCGACCCAGATGCATGTAGGCGCAACCGCGCAACTGGGCGCCGCCACAGCGACGTTCCTACTACCGGCACCATTTTGTCAAATATCTGAAAAGGGAATGATGTGCGTTTTCCGTTTTCTGTTGATTCCTCGTTGGCTGAAATGTTTTTTTTCCTGCACAGGCCTGCGTCCGCCAAAATCCTGAAAATGTTTTTTTGCTAATCTGTTGGATGCAACCTGAAATCCGAGAAAAGCATCATGTCCATTGAGGAGCACGCCTTCTGAACGCTAGCCGAGATCCACGTGTGGAGACGTCTTTCAAACTGCAGGAACAAGACTACCTCCGCGCGTACCCCAGGCCTTGCACCGTAAACCCTGAACCCTAAATCTTATTACCTGAACCCTATCCCCTAAGCCCTTACACCCTAAGCCCCCCTAAAACCAGCAGGCTTTGGCAGAGCTACGGCCAGAAATGGCCGAAAACCTCTTTATTGAGGCCAGAGCGTCCCTGCAGCTGCAACAGATAGGTTTTAGGGGTTTAGGGTTTTAGGTGTTTAGGTTTTAGGAGTTCAGGTGCCCAGGGCTTAGGGTAAGGGGTGTTTGGTTTAGGGTCTAAAAGGGAGTGTTAGGGTTCACTTACTTCAGGATCCGGGGATATTTCTGTATTAATGAGGTGGTGAAGGATGCGCTTCTCAGCTAGATGTTCTATGAGATGGTCATGCTCCAGTAGTTTGACATTTCGACGTCACCCTTTGAGGGAATAATTGGTTGCTCGATGTTGCTCGTTCGGATTTTAAGTGCTAGTTGCCGTAAGTTACCCTTTGTTTAGCATATCCTTTTTACGGCAATCTAGATTGAATTCGTCATATCCCCATATAGCCCCAGCATCCATTTACTGTTGAGGTGTGATGGGCCTCCAAACCCTAAACCATAAACCCTAAACCTTACACCTGAAATCACAAACCCTGACTCCCTAGATATCCCCAGATGCCTACAAATAAACTCCAATTTCCCGGTGACTACGTTCAACGGACAAATCCTGAATGCCCTATGTACCAAAACTTGGGGGCTTGTGATAGTAAATTATATTCAGGGTCAGGCAGGGATTCGTCTATGAACCGTGGGCTTGATCCTAGTAGCATTTCAAACAGGGGTATCCCCCAGTATGAAGTAAGGTGATCATCCTTGGATCGGGGTTACGATGCCTATATGTATATATATACTTGTGTAAATCTATCTATAGAAGAACATTTAACAACTACCTAGTTGGATCACCACACTTAAAAGATAAATCACCTCTACAAGCCCATGCGATTTAAGAGCTGGGCCAAAGTTCTAAGCTGTAATTCCTCAACCCTCAACCCTACACATGCACTATCTCTTTTGATGTCCTTATATGGCTGTTTTCCTACCCCA
>CAJNIZ010009014.1:25892-42196 GCA_905231905.1 Symbiodinium pilosum
TGTATATATATATATATCTACATATCCCGAGTCATGTTATGGATCCTAGATATCCAAAGGTCATGTAGGACGTATGTGTTGATTAATGTGCCCCAACATGATCCCTGTAAAGCACTTGTATCTTAGGATCTCCGTACACAGCGGTTATACACATGGTGCTTCCCAGACATGATTTTATATCTATTCGGTAGACCCCCACCCAGCAAGAGGGATTATAAAGTATTATAAGGGATAGTGGTGATCATGCTGGGGCCCTCTTGTATATACTTATTTGTATTACTACTACATTTTGGACCCTAAACCCTAAAAACTCAAACCCTAAACTAAACAAAATAGTACATTGGGGCACTATTGTGGGGCTCCCTGCTTTCCGAAACTTCCACATAGCAAGCGGGCGTAGCCTAAAAACTGTTTAGAGTATTAGGAACCCATTGATCACTATAGATTCCGGCTGATATTTTCCTAGCGCCTCTGTAAGACTGAAGACTAAGTTCAACCCCAGCCCCGAACCCTAAATCATAAACCCCGAAACCCTGACCCTAAAACCCTAAACCTGAAATCATTGAGCCATGAAGCTTCTTTCGCGAAGAATTTAGTCCAAATTTGTTCCAAGCGCTCTATACATGTGTTCATGTTCGCTCCGGATGCTTCAAACTGATAAATATGTCAACAGTGAGCCCGGGAAGTAGTAAAAAAGAAGTAGGTTAGCGCCAACGACCTGAGGCACGAACATAGCAGCAGGTTATGGCTTAACACAAGAAACACTGAACATCTAAAATCTTAGCCCTGGATCCCGAGATCTTAAAAGCTAAGCCAACTAGGAGATTTTCCAACATCAGGGGTCCTCATTGGCGGGCCATATACTGCAGGACTAAAATAATTTGGGGTATAGGCCCCCTATTTCTAGAACCCTAAACCACATTAACCCCAAACCCTAAACCCCGAATCGCAATCCAGTGTTCCGGGCTCCCCGGCTGAGGCTTTGGGAGGATGTAGCTGCCCCTGCCTCGCCTTGTTTCAAGGAGGGCCTCAAGGCAGCTTTAGGGTTTAGGGGTTAGGGAGTATGGTTTAGGGTTTAGGCTTGGGATTTAGGGTTTAGGGTTCATAGCTCCCCTTAAGTAGATAGAATATTAGGGCTAGAATGGGATCATGGAAAAGAAGATGGAGACTACTATTTAGGGTTTAGGGTTTAGGGGGTTAGCGTATAGTCCCCTTTAACTATAGATAGAATATGGCTTTGGGTATATTGTAATAAAATTCCCATGTACCCAATATTCTATCTACTTCAGGGGGACTACAGGGTTCAAGGGTTTAGGGAGGACTGATTGGCTAGACAGGGTTTTAGGGACTAATGTTGGGTCCTGATTAGTGTAGGGCCACCCCCAAACCCAAACGAAAATGGGTCCCTGTTTAGTGTAGGGCGGGGGGTCCCCACAAACGAATGTGGATCCTATAGGCTTTAATTGAATCTAAATAGGAGGGATCAGGAGCTGCTCGGTGATAGATCAAAAGGGTTTTAGAAAGCATTTAAAAGGGTTTCTACTGAATTGTTCTCAGAATTATTTTGTTTGGCCGCGCAACTTCGCACAATTAAGGGACACCAAACGAACTTCGGGGGTGCTAAATAATTTCGGCGAAACTTCGCACAATTAGGGAACCCCACACTAATCGGGATCCAACATTAGGGATTAGGTGTTATGGACGCAGGGTTGAAGGGTTAGGGCTTTTGGTGGTTGGGGTAGATTTAGGTTTTAGGGTTACAGGGATTTAGGATTCGGGCTTTTGAGTTCTAGGGGTCTGGGGTTTCCGGCTTTAGGCTTTTGAAAGCCAGCCCCCCATCCTGAAATCAGTCCCTCAACTCAACACCATAAACCTCTAAACCCTAAAGCCCTTGGTTCGGGCATCGAGGTTCGAATCCAGAGTTCCGGGAGCCGGGGATGTGGTTGAAGCCTCAAGGCTAAGTTTAGTCAGTTGAGCTAAGTCTAGACTATTTCAAGGAGTTATATAAGGCATTTTACAGGGGAGTACTAGAAAGGCTTATTAAGAGGGGTACTTGGAGTTTAAATAGCTATAGCTCAATTTAGTCATGGGTCCCCCTACCTTCCCCTCGGTACTAGTAAAGGTTCTTTAGGGAACATAGGGCTAAGTTAAGTCAGCCTAAGGGGGGATAGTGTAGCGGGGGATACTTAGTAGGGGGACCTATGAGTTTAGGGTTTAGGGTTTACGTAGGATCTGGGGCTCAGGCTCTAAAGCCACAATGCTGATTTGATGCAAGCAGGCTTCCTCTAAGCCCTGCCCCCGTCTAATGCAGCTTCTTGATGTTGTATGAGCTGAGGGGACGCCTATAGGGCTTATTCAGGGGGATCCTCGGAGTTTTGACTGTAATTCATATCAGTGTTACCTGGGTTTCAACATCATTTTAGGATCAAGGGCTAGAGTTTATCTGTTCGAGGCTCTAGGTTTGCGATTTTGGTCTGGGGCTTGAATTTGCTTTTGCAACATGTGGGTGTATGGCACGCATGCGGACTGACGTTTGGCCTTCATCAAGTGCCTGTGAAGGCTGCAAATGTTGCCGTAGCCGTGGATGCCGCATAGGAGTCTTGCTTACAGTCCCCCCTTACGAGGTCTGGAGCTTTGTACTGTTGCATGTTCTTGGCGCGATATCCAGGGCCACGGGCTGCTTTGGAGAAAAGTGATGAGGAAAGCGACCGAAGAGGACTAGAGTCAGTGGTACCATGGGGCTTGTGAGTTATAAAGCCGAAAGGGCTGCCGAAGAAACCCCACACTTGATTTTTAACTGGGTTGCTGTTAAGGAACTTAAATTGTTACTATATTGGGGAAACCCTATTATTTACTATATAAACCCATTATGGTAACTTAATTTAAGTTCCTTAACAGCAACCCAGTTTAAGTTGGCAGTACGAGATCTCACTGTTGTTGGGTGGGAATCTGCTGACCCGGCATCTTGGTGAGAGTCTTAGTTGCCAGGCGCTGATGTCCCCTAAACCCTATAAGCCCTGACAGCAACCCTAAACTCTAACTTATTATTACTACCATTACTACTAGTCTCATCCTTAAGCCTAACCCCTGTTCTTTCCTGGAAGGAACCCCTCCCGGATTTATCGGAGGCCCCCCTATCACATCCTGCTGCCCAAGTTTCCCAAAATCCTGTTAATTGCAGAATATGCCTAAATCAGATTAGAAAGGCCGGGATAACTTCCCTAGTTTAGGGGCATTGAGGGTTCTCAACAAGTACTTCAGAAGATACTGCTTGGTTGGTTGCTTCACCTTGCGGCATAGGCTACTGTTATGGTATGTGGGAGGTCTAGTTAGGGCTTGGTAAGTTGAGTGGTTGTCACACGGGCATCTTTCAACATAAAGCATGTGGTGGAGCCTCTTTGGTCAGCATGCCATGCTAACTAGTACTTCAAGAAGCAGGTGGACTTAGTAAGTAGTTTAATAACCCCTATAGCCAATATAATAACCCTAGTTATCTCAATTATTCACCTACTTACTAAGCCCCCATGACCCTAAACCCTACACCCTAAACCCAATACGATCCCTTATAGTAAGGTACTTACTAAGTCCCCAGGACCCTCGAGGTGCTAACCTTCCCTAACGAAACCTTCTCCATCCCCTAGTCATTAATGTTCTTAGTGGGTCCCTTTAAAGGGGATACATGGGGGTATATAGGGATATATGGGGTTTAGGGGTTTAGGGTCCATGTACCCAATAATTCCGTAGTTGGGTTTTGGGTAATAGTGATTATAGCATTGGTTTGGGGTAAGTATATGATTATTAGGTACTTGAACCCTTTGGAAGAGCTAACGCAAGATACAATGGGGAGAGTCTGTTGATTAGGGGAGGGCGGGGGTATTATTAGGGATCAAACCCCACACGCCCCATGAGGGCTTGGCTAAGCGTTGAGGACTTTGTATTTAGGGTGCGAAACCCTCAGCCAGAACCACACAACTCTAAGCCCTAAACCCAGCCCCGAGAATCCTAAACCGCATTTACATGCTCAGCTGTTTCTGTTTGTCAGGTGGCTGCCCGTAGTGAGCTCCGAAGAAGGACCTTGCAGTTGTCAAGTTAGGGTGTAGGGTTTAGGGTTCAGCTTTGCAAGTCCAAGCATTCATTCCGAGAGTAGTTGTCTTAAGTTATAGAAAAGATATCCACCTGCTCCTTGGGCCCCACAAGAGTAAGAAATGATTCACCTGCATAATATTTCAAATCATACAACCGACGCCCTTCCAACACACCTTTTCAGTATACCCTTAAAGCCGGAACACCGAACCAAACCTTAACACCGAACCCTACAACCCGAACCCTAAACCGTTTGCTTTAAACCCTAAACCCCTAAACCCTATAAACTGTAAACCCTAAACCCTCCCTAGGGCTCCCAGTTACCTAAATAGTAGGTTACTGCGCTATGTAACTATAGGGTATATAGAACCCAGTTCCCATTATTTAGGTAACTGGAGCCCTAGGGCCTGTTAAAAGGCCCCAAAGCCCGTTTGAAGGAGCTTTCGCCTCGCAGGGCTCCTGGGCCTGGGCCGGACGCTGCCGGCAGGGCAGATCCTGGACGTGAAGTAAGGGTGTTAATAGGGCTTCATGTTTTTTTTGTTTGATATGGTTTTATGTGGTTTTTATCATTTGAATGGGTTTCATGTGGTTTTATAGTGTTTTGAAAACAATGGTACTTTATGGTGGTTTTTGTATGGTGTTTATAGTGTTTTGTGTTTTTTTTGATTTTGCTGGTTTTTACAGGGTTATATAGGGGTGTACCTATAAGGTTTTATAGGGGTTGCCTGCGGGGTATACAGGGATTACATAAGGGTTAAGTACGGGTCATATGCGGCTTCAGGGCTTAGGGTTTTGTGTTTAGAGATGGGCAGGGACCTGTAGTGACACATACGGATGTATCTTAAGATAAATGCTAGGAGTGGGTGTCCTCGAATGCCGTGTCTTCCTGTGGTCTTTGTGTTGTATCTAGGTGAGGAGGACGAGGGGACTGAGGGCATGTATTATTAAGGTTTGCGATGACGCTCCTTAACAAGTTGCTGAAAATCTCACAATAGTAAGGGACACTGATTAGAGTTTAGGGCCCTGAACCCTAAACCCCTAAACCCCAAGACGGGTAACATATACGCCTCAAAATGGACCCTCGCAATTCTCTTGTCATCCCTGATCTCCGATAGGGGTGTAGAAAGTCTTTGCACTTAGGTCCTACATACCAGGTCCCTGGGTTGTAGGGCATTGGGGTAATATTAGGTATGGGGGTTATATGGGCGAATGGAAAATAAAACGGAAACTACTATTTAGGGTTTAGGGTTTAGGCTTCATACGTTTAAGAGCTTAGCCCCAAAATCCCAAACCCTAAAAGCGTAAACTCTTAAACTCTCAACCCATCTAGGGGGTTGCAAGGATCCATGACCCGACACATGAGCTTTACGACTCCGAGGGCATCATTTTACTGTTGCATGAAAACTCCCCTACCCTGGCCGTAGCAAAAAATACGCTCTAACGAATTTGCATAGACCCCCACCCGCCGAAAAGAGCCTCTTGAATTCAGATTAGGATTACATCTCCGCAAAAAACCTTGAAATCGCCACACGATAACGAGTCACCCTAGACTTCAGCAACTTGGGCCATAGAGGCACAGAATTGTTTTTGTAAATTGCCCATATGTTCTTCCTTGTGAGCCCTATGTATATAATTCCGGCATGAAGTACCCCAGAGCATGATTCTAATCCCTCAGGTCCAGGTGTTAGGGTGCAAGGCCAAGTACTTGATTCACGATAGAGGCCATGAGAACTGGGTTCTGCAGTGGCTTACTGCACAGGAGGTCGTTCTCCCACAGAACATTCTGAGTTCTGAGTGATTACTACACATTCAAATCGCGCACTATTGTTTGACAGCCCCTCATCCACCTATACCAGGTTTCGAATTCATGCGACTTCCTGGACTGTAGGGAAGGGCTTGCACCGTTTTGAGATATGTAGGGGCAACCGCGAGAGCTGGAAGCTCCATTCTCTTAAACCTTCATGATCTACGACCTTTAAGCTTCTCAAAGCCCTTGAAGCTGAAAATTGTCATGTCCCCACACCAATCAAAGCCCCTTTGACCACGGCTCTCAGGACAGGGAGGGTGCTCCGTGCGGTTCCCAGCCAGAGGCTTTTGGTCGCTCTTTCATGTGGGTAGGGTTAGGATAAAGGGACCAAAAGGACTTTTAGGATCTTAGCAGGGTTTCTACTAGGGTATGCTTCCGCAACCAGGTGGCCAGGTTCAGGCGTTCTGTACACCTCCGGAATCAGGATCCTCGAAGCTTTCAGGCTTTTGGCGCCACTGGGGCTATCGAAACCATTGCAAATTCGAGCCGGGGAACAAGTATTGGAGCGCAGGCTCTGGTATCTTGTAAAGCCTCGTGGAGGCACATGCACGAGATGCCACGGAGAATACTGTATGAACTTTCTGCGGGATTTCAGAACCTCTCTGTAATTCAACAATTCTTTTACCGTGGGCCTTTGATAATGTTAACTCTGCCCCGCCCTCAATTCATCTATCTCCAATTCGCGGCGGTCCCTGAATTATGATTCCACAAATACCGGTTCGCAACCTATTTAAGCCAATTAAAAGCAAGCTGAAATCGATGCTCCAAGATTTTGATATTCCAAGGTTTTCCTGGCAACTGTTATAGTTGTGGGTCTAGTTACAATTGTGTTCTGGCGGCGGGCTTTTGTCAATGTGGGTCTAGTTCCCAATGTCGAGTTGACATGTTGGGCCGCTACCTGTTTCCTGGGTCCTACCTATGCCCCCTTTGGGTATAACAATGGGTATATGATCACCGGAGGATTGAGGGCCGGTACTGACGGCCCATGATCTTAACTTTGAACTAGAGTTTATAATATCAACTAAGCCATATGATATGTATGTATATATATATACATATCTATCTATCTATCTATCTATCATCTATCTATCTAATCTCAGGTTCCATGTCGTTTTCCATGTCCTTTCCATTTAACTCTCGGTTATTTGAACAAAATCTCCGTAAATATGACTATAATATACCTACAATATACTATAACATACTATGATCTACCATAACTATCCGACGATATTTTTGAATATTTTGTGCTGATAGATTCCAAGCTTGGAATAAGTTCTGAGTTGGGGCCCTAAACCCTAAACCCGCCGAGGCACCCTGTCCCCGAGCCTCGTAGAGGTTCAGTGGGACGGGAGTGATGCTGTGTGCAGCCGCCATAGTGTCCGCGCGCCTTGTCCAGGGTTTAGGGTTTAGGGTCCAATCTGAGTTTGCTCGGGCTACTATAGTATATAGGGGTGTATTGGGATAATGGAAAAGAAATTGGAAAGTACTATTTAGGGTTTTAGGCTTTCTACTATTCATTTTGGGGGGCAGGTGTGTTCAGGTACTATCACAGGGTTCTCCGGCGCCTGTATCCCCAAAATCAACAACCCATAATTTATATCTTTTCAAAGATGTCAGGGTTTCCCCATCCTGCCGAAGATAGCCCTAATCGCGCTGTCTCCTTGTTGAGGCTTTCTGAAAACAGCGCCGAGTCAGTCCTGTGGAAAAACCGCCTCCCGTCATTTTTTTGAGTATCACCCTTTCGCATCCATATACGTATATGTGTGTATATATATATCTACATGGAATCCCAAGCCCTAAGTTCGGAGTCAAAGTTCAGCATCACTATCTTGCAGCCCCTAGAGACCAGCATCTCAGCTGCAACACTTCAACTAAACGGTTTAGGTTCAAGGGTTTAGTTTAGCCAGAAGCCCATAAGCTGTACTTCGAGTAAGTCAGACGGATCCTCCAAGGGAGAAAAGATCAAATATGAGATACACAAACCATTGTCATAGAAAACCTTGGTTGCTATCGGTAATCCTAGCCTCAGAAGTTACGGCTGCTGAGATTAAAGGCTCAGAGCCCTAAACCCTAGATGCTGATAACTGGGCTTGTAGGATAAGACTTTTTTCCAGTAGGGGATTCCCTCACCAGCCAAAGGAAACCCTAAAGCCTAGACCCTAAACCCAGGACCTTCTTGCCGCGGAGGATGCTACCCCAAGAAAGCTCGAGGCCACCGAAGAGCTTTGGGAAACAAGGGTTCATATTGGATGTCATATGGTTTGGGCATTTTTGGGATCATATATATATATATATATTCAATTGAAAGTAACAAGGGTTGATGGACAAAATCCTGCTCGACATAGGAAGTACGGATTTAAATATGGTTTTGGGTGCGTACATGGGGTTACGGGTTTGTTAGGGTTCTTGGTGAGTGTATATTGTATATTGGGCGTTGAATCGGGGAGGCCATAAAATCAAGATCCTGCATCGTCTTCCAAATCCCTAGGAACTATGATTCTGTTGTACACATAGGGTCATTCGGATGCGAGCTATGCATATTGATGTGGAGGTTGCAGGTTTTCGGTTTCAGTTGTAGGGCCGGGATTCTTGTGCTACATTGCTTGACTCCAAGTTTTCTGTAGCATCATAATTCCAGATGACAAGGTTTAGGTTCAGAAGATATAGGTACCCATTGGGGTAATATTAGGGATATATTGGGATAATATTGGGATAATGGAAAAGAGAATGGAAACTACTATATCATATAAGGTTGTGTTCCCAAAAGGGTGCATTCACCCAATAATTAGGTACTTGGGGCTTTGGGTAATAGTAATTGTAGTACAGGTTTTGGGTAAGTATGTGGTTCTAAGTATTTGGACCCTTCGGGGATGTTCATTATCTAAGTTTTGCGTCTCGCTTCCAATTCTGTTGACTGAGGACTGGGTCTTCATCATTCGCCGACCTCGTTAACAGTTGCTGTTCCGTGTCCAGCCTGCCGGTACACTAGCTGTCAGGAAATTTGATCTCTTGGACACCTTGTAGAAGCAGTTCAATAATGAGAACTGTTTGGTTTTTGAGCAGCAGATTCTAGATGGGGGCTGTTCCTACCTAGAGGGCTATTCCTAAATGATAAAAAGGCGTTGTTGAAAACCGCAATTCTAACCCTAAAACCACTATTCCCATATGAGCTATAGTCTAAATTCCTTTAAAGGTGGTTATAACGGAGGTTGGATTATATTGGGGTTATTAAGGATGATACTAAGAGTTTTGGCCCTAAACCCTAAGCCTAAACCTCATATTACAGGGGTTAAGGGGGATACTAGGAGTTTAGACCCTAAACCCCAAACCTCCCTGTCTCAGAAGGAAGGAAGGAAGGAAGGAAGGAAGGGGGCCGACGTGCACTGCGGCCTCCCACACTCTTCCCCCACCGCACCGCGGCGGCTTCCGTAACCCCCCTGTCTCATATTGAGCCCAAAGGCTGCTGCCCGGGGCGAGCCGTCGGATGAAAGGCGACGGCAGCTGGCTGCACCCAGGGCCGCAGCATCAGAGTTTAGGGTTGGGGCTTTGGGGTTGAGGGTTTAGGGTAACCCTAAGCCCTAAACCCTACGGGGTTAGGGGGTTGTTTTCTTGAATTAGGTGCTAGGGCTTGGGTTCCCGGTTTAGGGCATGGGGTATCATAGGACGAGCAAGCTGTTAAGACCTATCACGGCCACAGGAGCCGTAACGAGCCCAATAACCATCATTACCCAGCACCCAAATACCCAATTGTATTATTGGGTGCTTGGACCCTAAACCCTAAATACCGCAGTTTTTCATCCCCATATACCCTAAACCCTAGTCATTGGGTACTTGGACTCTTTGTGTCAGGCTTTCAGTTGCCATTTCCGGGTGCTCACAATGTTTCAGCGGGACCAGAGCAGCTCCATGCTAGTACCCAAAAGGTCAAAGCACCCAATACTTAGGTGCCCTTTAAAGGGATCTATAGGGGTATATAGGGATATATGGGGTTTAGGGATTATAAGGTCCAAGTACCCAATAAGTAATTAGGTCGTTGGGTGTTGGGCAATAGTAAGTACAATATAGATTTTGAGTAAGCATATGAATATTAAGTACTTAATGGAAGCATGGGTTGGTGGTTAGCTTAGAGAAAGCACTTTCCGGGTCCAAGAGGCAAGTTTAGAGGTTCGGGTCAAACTTTGGATGTTAGAAGGTGTAGGTTTTATGCATTACACCTACTTGATGAGCAAGGTTCTCACTATGCAAGTGTAGGTGCTTCAGGTTGTGGGTAGACCTGCTGCCTCAGGATTACATACGGGCTGGGGTTTTAGGGCTTCAGGTTTAGAATGAATATCAGCATTGTTGATGTTCTTAAGGGTGCATGACCTCACCATACCAAACTACAGCTTCACTGCAATATTTTTCAGGGTGAACGATGCCTAGTTTCATGCTGCACGGTTCACATGTCAAAAGCGGGACAGGAAACTGCTAAAGCTTTCCTAGACCCTAAACCCTAAACCCTAAACCCCTTTGACTGCGCAATGGACCTAATGATAGGACCTTTGCCTGTAGTCTCCTTCGGGGTCATACTTCATCTCTATCATCGTAATCCCATAAGGAACAACTCAAAACAACATGCCTGTTATAGGTCTAAGGCAATCACAGTCGATGATCATCCACTGCATCTGTTTATGTCAGCTGTTCCTGACCCATGGATTCGTCAGCTAGGTCTAAGCAATTTGGAAGTGAGGCCTTACATGGCCCTTAGGCACCGACCGCATCTCATGTAAGCCTTATCTAAAGAACCCACCCCCTAAACTAGTCTACCAGCTACCAGAATCTAAAGTCGAAGGTCTGAAGAGTCATGCAGAATTTTGTCCCCAAACCCTAAACCCCAAACGCTAAGCCCCAAAAACCTGAGGTTTCAGTTGGGAAGGAAGAATTGAAGTATGGCTGAACCCCAGTCCCTGAAAGAGAGCCGAGGCCTTACATCCCGGATTTGGCCGCTAAAACTCGAAACCCTAATCTCCCAGTTTAGGGTTTAGGATCTTTATGGTAGTTTAGGGCTTAGGATTTAGGAGTTGGGCTTTAGGCTAAATCCTGTAGCCCCTGAAAATCCAAACTTCATTCACCCTAGTGCTTACATCTAAGCCCCGAAGCCCTAGCACTTGTGAAGCCTGCCCCGCTCCCGACTGACTTCAGGGTTTAGGGTCTAGGGTACTGACCGTATCCAACACGCACACTTGCAAACCCCAAATTCCCAAATCCCTAACCTGCCCCTGGGTACCTCTCCTTCAGAGGATATTATAGTCTCTGTAGGCCCATGTTCAGGTTTCCATGTGCGTTCGAGGGATTATGCGTTCCCTCAACCCAGCCCAATACAAAGCCACTTTCCATTTGATGTTCATTGTTCAAGTTGCTTCGCCATTATTGTGCTAGACCTCCCCCCTTTTACAGGGAACTCCCGTATCCATCTCATTGCCCATGTTCCTTTCTGTTTCATTCTTCCCCTAAGGGTCCAAATACCAAATAATCATATACTTACCCAAAACCTGTATTGTAATTACTATTACCCAAAACCCAAGTACCTAATTATTGGGTACATGGACCCTAAACCCCTAAACCCCATATATCCTTATATACTCCCATGTATCCCCTTTAAGGGGACCTAATTATTGGGTACATGGACCCTTTGGGTTCATTAGTGCTTGTAGAATGGCGAGGTTCAAGCCGCCGGGAGAATTCGCTCAGTCGCGTTGTTCTTCACGCGGATGCCCTTCTTTCAGCAGCCGCTCAGATTTTCCAGTAGTGGTCCAAGGTCCAAGTATGTACTTAGACAGGATACAATTTGGGGGTGCCAACATGATAGATTGGCTTGAGACCAGGCCCAAGTCGAAAATCCCCAAAGATTGATTCTTCAAATGGCTACACAACAGCGCGACAAAGTATATGTAACATGCTGGCGTTGCAAGGGGTATGTAACAGAGGCTTTTGGGCGCGGAATGTCAAACATGTGGGTGTTCGGGACACACCCAGAAGGTTTTCCACATAGGGACTTGGGCATCTTTTTAGCTTGAAGTACTCTGACCCTTAGGGTCATGTAATATACCAAAGCCATGTCGCCACAATCCACAGTAGTCATTCTCATCTTCAGCAACACTTTCTATGTATTGTTTCTATCCAGGTATTGCCACCGTAGCTAGTGTTGTCCAAGTGGTGCCCGTTTTCAGATTACTGAAGTCTCCTTCCAAGCTTTTTTTTACTGGACGCTGAATTTCTCACGATGTGCAGAAGAATATAATTCAAATCCAACTTCTCAGGTTCATATGGATCCTGCAGTCAGTTGGTAGTAACCCCATCATTCTAAGACTAAAGGTTCCCCATTACGAATATTGACTACGTCCCCAAGCATATTAGGTGTCTAGTGGGGAATGTTGAATTCCAGGGTTGGGGGGTTTTGTATGAAGGGATTAGTCGCATGGAAATTCCCAGAGTGGGAATGGAATTTCTCGAATCCTAGCGCTATTTCTTAGCACACTCCTATGATAAACCTCGCCTCTAAAATCAACGTTGAGGGAATTTTGAAGCAGTTAGATTGGGACTTTGCAGCAGCTGGAGGGTGGGCTTTGTAAGGCTCAGTTTGAGGTTTTTGTAGCCGTCCTATTCTGTCCTGGGTTTTGTAGCGACAAGAGCATAATTCTAGGCCTTGTGACCTCTTAGTTTCACGGTAGCAGTTGCGTTGCCTACGCCCTAAACCCTAAACCCTAAACCCTAAAGCCCTAAACCCTAAACCCTAAATCCCTAAGCCCTAAATCCTAAACCCGGCATCCTGTGCGCGATTTTTGGTCCCCCAGGAAGATGTCTCAGCAAGTTTGGACTTGCTACTCTTGTTGGCTCCTTGAGCCTGAAACCGTGTTTTCCCTCTGCAAGAAAACGAGGGTTTAGGGGTTTAGGGTCTAGGGGTTTAGGGTTTAAGGCTTTAGGGTTTAGGGGTTTAGGGCTACCATGTTAGGGCAGAATTAGGTGCTGGATCGATTTTGCTTCCCCAGGCATTTTCGCGCGAAAGTTGTGGATCCATTGATCCAAGGCCACCACGGGCAAAGGGTGGCGCTGGGGAAATTCAGGGTACGAAGAGTTGCTACAGTTTGGCAGTTTGGCTGCTGCCCCCACCCGGTGCCCCACCCTGCAACAGTCAAATATATATATATATATACACACACATATACATATGATATAGATATGTATGTTTATGTTCTTTACTAAAGGTAGTTTATCAACACAGTTATATATTGGCTATATGGGGGGACGGTACGGTTACATACGGTGTAGCTGGCAGTATACAATTCAATGCTAAAGTGTTTTGATCTGGATGCCTACAAGCCCCCTATATGCGGAGGCGCTTTCCAGATGAAACTCAGAGCCCCTGCTGCCCTAAGCCCTAAACCCTGTTCAGACTTGAACTTTGAGGGCTTCCGCTGTTTGGAAAGTACTGCACCCGCTGCGACCCAGCATGTGTATGCGAGAGCACACCTAGGGTGCCCATGCTTCTGCAGTTGCTTCCGAAGACTCCGGATTTCTTCCTGCAATTCCGAGAAATAAGGGTTGTTGTAAGTCTTGTTCGAAGGACCCAACAGAGACCCCCAATGTCGCGAAACCATAACCCTCTATAGCCATATGCTTATTGTTATGCATGTCTACAGAAATCTGTGCAACACTTGTAGCTCTTTGACAGTCCTCTTGTTTTGATGTGAGCAAGCAAGCCTGAACAGGGCACGAGACCTTTGTGACCGGCGGAGCGTCACCAGCGCCCTACATGCAACATTGATGGCTTCATGGAGTTTGAAATCTGGGGTGGCGCGGGCTTTTGGGAGTTCGGTGTCTAGGGGTTCTCCGAGTGTAGAGACAGCTCCTGATCGTGTAGGTCTTGACAGGGATTTACTTTCCCTGTATATAGCTGGTCCTTCCTGCATAGCGTTCGGGGGTTTTAGTTTCCGCTTATGGGGAACGAGAACACCAAAGCCTCTGTAACCTCAGCTGCAGTTTGATAAGAACTACAGTCAATCCCTGCGTTTTGTTGAGTCCTGAGCCCTAGATCCCAAAATTGAGAAGTCTGAAAAGAAGCCCTCAGACCCCTCATTATCCTCAAGAGGCTCTTGTCTGGCACCTTTGCTTGCCTAGACATTCAGGGTGTAGGAATTCCCGCACAACCCCAAACCCACAGAACCAACAACTTAGCTCTTGGAAGCTTTACGGACTCGGTAACAGAGCACATCGATTGAAACCAATGATCCTGGATGCTGCGTGACGCTCCGTACCTTCTACTTTTGGTGTTATACACATCCCGGGGCCCTGAACCCTGAGGTTTAGACCTGACTCCTTAACCCCAAACCCCAAACCCTAACCCTCAAACCCTAAACCAACAAAAAACAACCCCTATGCCCTAAAGCCTAAGCCCTATGCCCTTAAAGCACCCCATAGCTGGATGGACCCGAGGCAAGACCACCACCTTCCCTGCCCTGCGGCTGTATCAGAATTTCAGGGTTCAGGAGTTAAGGTACAGGCTTTGGGGGTTTTAGGTTTTAAGCTTCAAGGTTTTGGGGAGTGTTAAGGTTCAAGGTTAGGTGCATCAGTGCATCATCAGGGTGCAGGGATTCTTTAAGCATGCATTTCCCCCCTTTCGTGTGTATTCTATGATCAGGTTGTAAAAGAGCGTTATGAAGCGTGTAGGTGGACCAACACAGGCAGGGTCTCTTCTCCCAGCGGCAACAAAATCGAGAGCTTCAACTTTTTTATTCATCACATGCGGTGATTGCTGAGGGATTGCAGGGAGTGCCATGAGGAGTTGAAATTTATCATCGAATCATAGAATGCATATGGTTTGTCAACATCATTGTCGGGTTTGGGCAAAGTTTATTTTGATTCTCGAATTCTCGAGCGTTTGGACCCAGATTTCCTTTCATGGGCTTCAGTTGAGCAAAGGGTGAGGTAATCCATTTTGAGGCCTTTGTTTGCGACAGTTCGGTTGCTTACAATGAATGTATATATGTAGGATCATAGTGCAGTTATAAGGCAGACGTCACCCTGATTGCTTTAGGGTTTAAGGGTTTAGGGCTTGGTGTTTAGGGTTTAGGCTTCAGGGTCTAGGACAAGTAGGACACGAGGAAACAGACATAAGTACTTGAATTTGCTTCGTGAGACCACTCAGGATGGCTTAAAGGCTTGGTAGCCTGCACAATGAGCCGCTACGCAATGTAGCTAGCTCCACCTTTAGCATGACGGGCTTCCTTGCTATACTCTTCACTGAATTAGGCTTAAGGTCTAGACCTTCAACCCTAAACCCTGAACCCTAAACCCTAAACCTGCTTTCCATACCTATAGATCCCCCAAGAAAATCCTTATGTCATCCCTACCCCTCAGGCTCCATGTGGGTTCTATCTATAGGGTTTAGGCCCAACGTACGTATCATCTATAGACTTGGAGCCCCAGGGTATGTCATCCCTACATCCCTACATCCCTAAACCCTAAATCCTAAACCCTAAGCCCTAAATCCTAAACCCTAAACCCTAAATCCTAAACCCTAAGCCCTAAACCCTAAATCCTAAACCCTAAACCCATGTCATCCCTACATCAGTGGCCCAGACTTGCAGCCCTGAGAAAAGCCAGGAGTCGCGTGGCCCAGTCACTTGCTGCTGCGGCGGCTTGCTACTCGGCTGCTAACAGACCTACCCTGGGTTTAGGGTTTGGGGTTAAGGGGTTTAGGGTTCAGGGGTTTAGGGCTTACAGGTTTAGGGTTTCAAGGTTTAGGGTTAGGGGTTTAGGGGTTTAGGGGACTAGGGGTGTAGGGTTTAGGGTTTAGATTACCTTGTGTTAGCTAGGAATGAAGGGATGGATCCTTGTAGTAGTCGCTATATAACCCATCAAAGTTGTTTCCATGTTCTTTTCCGTGCCTTCATCTCAGCTAAGCGAAGGTAAGCTACTGGAAGTTTCCGAAGCACTCACCGCCCCCTACATCAGTGCTTCTCGAAAATTAGGGGTACCTTTTGGGGGGTCGCAAAAATCAGGATTGGAGCATTTTGGTGTTTATGTTGGGCTCCCCTAATTTGGGAAACTACCACGTGAGTGTTTCTCAAAATCAGGAACAGGTTTTAATCCACCCCAAAACAGCACTTTCTTTATGATCCAGACCCCAGCTATCAACCTCCAACTTCTTACTCAGCCTTCTGCTGACTCTCGCTCAAAGGTGAGATTGCCCGTCTTCGCACTGGCGACGAATAGTTCTTTGAAGAGCTGCTCTGTTCTCACCGCAGGGATGCAGACGTGAGAGACCCTACATACCTCATGGAACCACTTTGGTACCAGGAAGCTAGGTAGGTAAAAGCAAAAGTTCTAACCAGAAGATACTTCATATTCCTCGTATACTACTCCCCCCCCCCCC
>CAJNIZ010009014.1:42235-55825 GCA_905231905.1 Symbiodinium pilosum
TTTCCTTTTCTTTTCCATCATCCCTATTTAACCCTAAACCCTAACAAGCCGCGGAGCGGCTGCAAGCTCGAGCGTGCCGTAGTCGCTTCATGCCTTCCACGTCTTGCGGTTTGGAACTACAGGGTTGCTCTCTTAAGGAACTGAAAATAGTCCTTGGGACTTAGCTTGGACCTTAGACCTTCAAGCCTTTGGGATTCCCTTGTATTCCTGTTATAGGTACCTAAGGGTTTAACCTTTAGTAGGAGTCCTAGGTGCCACGTAGAATAGTCACTACTACAAACAACCCATTTTTTTTTCATTATTTATCCGTGTTATGGTAGCAGAGCTGAAGTTCCTTGGCCAAATACAGGCTTGGACTTGCGCTTAAGGCTGCGGTCTTTCTCCACAGCGACAGGGCAGCCAACTTACCACTTTGTTAGCCTTGAATTGTGTCGCTTCAAGATCTACCGTAGACTCCATAGACCCTACATGGACGTCCATACGACATGAGCTAGAGCTCTACTTCGAGCTCCACTATAATTATAACGGGGTTGTGAACCCCCCAGTGAACTCTAAGTACCAGCACCCTCCTTGTACCCTTTAGATAGGGGAGGGTAGATGAAAGGGTCTACTTGTAGGCTCAGGGGGACTGAGCAAGTGTGTTAATACTGCCTGCAACCCGTATAGTAACCCTAGTTATCTTAATCATGTACCTACATACTCCATGACCCTAACCCTAAGCCCGCAACCCAAGCGTTAAACCCTACATAAGCCCTACTAAGCCCCCATGACATTAACCCTAAACCCCAAACCCAAACCTTAAACCCTAAGCCCCACGATTTCCCCATGACTCTCCAAGTAAGTAGTAGGTAGTGATCTAAACCCTAAACCCCCGTAATCCCTAAACCCTAAACCCATCTCCACCAAAACCTTTGGATTCTTTTCTCCACTTGTCTTCCGCGTGCTTCGCCTTAGCTTCGTTAAGTTGCCGGAAGCATTGTGCTCGGTCTGACTATAGTCCCCCTTAAGTAGATAGAGTATGGGATATTTGGTTTTATGGGGATCTTATTATGATATACCCAAAACAATATTCTATCTACTTAAGGGGACTATATTTCCAAGGGCCCAAGCACTTAGGTTCTCGGCTTTAGGGTTTAAGGGTTGAAGGTCTATAGGGCTTACCTCCCGCAAACCTGTACTACAGTTACTATTACTAATTACCCAAATTTCAAGTGCCCAATCATTGGGTACTTGGACCCTGGGTATAGGACAAGTCTTAGATGACAGTGCCCCTCACACGACATTTTTTCACAGGCGGCTATCCATGTAACCTGGGACTCAGACCTGATCCACATAGGAGCCTCATGTGCACCAGAAAGCCCACTGCTGACCTGCGCCGAAAAACTCCTTGCTGATTTGCTGTTCGCTGGAAGGGTCCCTTGGACAATAGTAAGGGGGTCCTACCTTAATGAGGGGTGCTTCAGGACTGTCACTTTGGGTCTGTAACTGCATCTTTCCAGCCCCAGAACTTATCTAAACCCTAGCCTTCGAAAATTGGAAGGTGAAGGGACCCGGAAGTGACGCAGAGCCATTTGAAAGTTAAACCTAGGGCTCCAAAGAGCCTAAAGTAGGTACTTGGAGGGTTAGGGGGACTTAGTGTAGTATACTTCTAGCCCTACGCGGATATATATATATATATATTTATATTTATATAAGTGTATGTATTATATATATGTATATGTAGATCTCTCATCACTATTGAACCCAATTGTTAGACTGCTTACAAAGTCCTCCTGACCCCCCAAGCACTATTTATAGACTTAGAGCCCCAGGGCAAAAGGGCAATGCTGTTTGATGCGATTTACGATTAGCTTCGTCCAGCACAATACAGTCAAGCATCAAACTGCTTGCCACAGCTTCAACACATGCTGAGCTGGAGCAACAGGGAGGTCCGTAAACTCCGAACTCCAAACCCCAAGCGGCTGAAGCCTAAACCCTAAACACCCTACATCGGCTATAGCCATGAATCCTAAACCCAAAACCCTGAACCCTAAACCCATGAACATCACTGACACAAAGCCAAGCGCCTGAGCTTGATCTAAAAGTTTGAGGAAGTTGGGATAGGTAGGCCACACAGGGATTTCTCCGAAGCAGCTACTGTCAATATTAGGCTTACCAAGGGACCATGCAGTGCCCTTCTGTAGTTTGATATGTAGTCCTGAATATACTATATTCCTGAATAGGAGCACATGTCCATTATGTAATCATATGGGAAATATTGATCGTAGCTCAAGTCGAGGCATACTCACGGACTCTTGGGTCCCAGACATGGGGAGGGAGATTTTTTTTTGGGGGGGTGGGGGGGGGTCCCTCCGACAGGAAATCGCTCAGAACTTACGGCTAAGGGTAGAAACTGACCTATGCAATCATACTGTAATCATCATCTGCATTATTTGTGAGACGCATTGGAAACGTGCGCAGTCCCAACAGGGCCCTCTCCCAATCTAATCTGGACAAAATTGCGAAGCACGACCATGCTTGTGAATGTTCAGATGTAGGATTCAGGGTTCTGGGTTATAGTTTACGGAAACACGGAAAGGAAAAGAGGATTACAAAGCTTGTCAGTATCCCAACAAGATGCCAGACTGACGTGAAAGCGCTCTAGAAGGGTCCATGTACGCAAATAGTGGATACTTAGGCGTCATACTGTGCCCCCTTAGCAACAGTTAGATAATTTCTAGAACATAATTTTATACAGCCCTTAATGTTACCCCTTTCATAGGCTAGTACGGTGGGGGCACCTAAAAAGCCCAGGCCATTTAGCTATAGGACTCAGGTAGGATTTGAGGTTCGAACCTGGGACTAGCTTTTCGTGAGCTTAACCCAGGATTGGACAGTCGAAGCTACTGGATAACACCCGCACGGCGGTTCAGGATTTAGAGTTTAGTTAGGGTTGGAAGAGGGTTTCGGGCTTGGGGCTTTGGGGTGTTAAGGGGGCTGAGGAAGCAACTAATCCTGCATCATGCCTCAGAATCGGACTATATCCTCATTCGATTCCTCTTCAATATGGAGTCCGCAGAGTTGCCATGTGCCGAAGGCTCTCTTAGCAGCTATACACCCCAGGGCTTCTAAAACTGCTCAAATTGAGGAGTATACCTGAACGTATTAAGAATCTTGATAGACTTGTGTAAGTAAGGGTAGAAAGTTCTGGGTTCAAACCTCCAGCCTACACACGCTTGATTGGAGTCTTCTTCCAATATAGTTCTGAACCCTATTAAGGGTTTAGGGTTCAGGGAAATTCGGATGAAAATAGCAGAGATTCTGTTCATGCTAATTTTAATTAGATTTCTTGGACATGGTTTCATTTTGCGCGACGTCCTTGGCGTCTTGCAGCTACATCTCAGCAGCAGAGAGGGTACCGGAGTGCAGGGCAGTTTTCAAGTGGCTGAAGTTCAGAGCCTTACGGTTCAGAATAAGCTCGATTTTGTTCTAGTTGGAGAAAGGTCTGGCACTAATTAGTGCAGTACAGAAGCGACGGTTTCGAGATTGACCTTCACATGGTCTATTCGGGATAGTGTAGATCTTCTTGATTAAGTTTGGGGGTTCAGGCTACGGCCCTGTGTTCATGAGGCACATCGCTATATTGCGCCCCCCAGACCCCGCCGACCCGAGAAGGGAAAACGCTTAACCAGGTAGGTCCCCAAGGAACCCCAGATAGGACAGACCGTCTTAGAAGCGCAAGGGTTTCCTCAGAATTCCCTTCTAAGCAGTTCTCCTGAGTGGTATGTACTATTTGAGGCCAAGCCCTAAAGCCCGAACCCCGAACCCTAGACCCTAAAGTGCAGCCTTAACCCTACCCTGCTTAGGGTCCGTAGACGGTGCGGAAGCTGTTGCTGGTCGTCTTGAGATTCCCGGAACCTAATCTTGACCTACAAAGTCCTACACGTGATTTCCAAGAATTAGGGGCCGCTGTCCTGGGGATGTCTACAATAGTATTCTGGGTTCCATATGGGTGGTTGTGAAAATTATGGTCCCTGTTTGGGTACTCTGAATATGAGGTGCCGTATTATACGACGGTTCCAAAAGGGGACCATAATTTTGACAACTACCCATTCGAGGGCCTTCTAGTATGGAAGCCCCCAAATGCTCGTCATCCAAGACCATGCAAGGCTGCAAGATTTTTTATGTAGCCCGCACGCTGGTAGCCTCGCATTCGTTAATGTTTTGCAGCTTAGCAGCTACGTGCCCGCACGCTGCACCAGAAGCCCAAGTTTAACTGCGGCTCAAGTCTGAAAAAGGGAGGGCCACTAGGGACCCTGGGAGTTCAAAGGATTTTAGTGTGTAGGGGTCATGGTTGTTGGGTTTCCTTGACATATGAATCCTAAACAAGTGGGGGGGTAACATCTAGCGCAGAAAGCTGCTTCGCCATTGCCCGGGGCCGTATAAGCTTGACGCTCCACGGACACTGAGACCTAAATACTCATCATAAGGGGCCCTATACCGGGGTTCTGTAGGGTTTGGGGTTTAGGGTTCAGGGCGGGTGGTACCCCCAGGTTACATAACTATACTCATCAACCGCATAATTATAATCAGTAGGCTAATAACTATACTTATCCCCCCTTTCAGCTATATATAGCCCGACTTGTAACTTAGGAGCCCCACCTTGTATACTAACCCCATTCAGGATACTGCGAGTATCCTGGTTTTATACAGGTTCAGGCTAAACCCTAGCCTAAACCCTAAACTCTAAATCCTAAACCCTAAACTTGAAATCTTAAACGCCAAACCCTAAACCGCGTTGGCATCCGTTAGCCTTGAATGTAAACTGCTTGTTGCAAAAGTATGTACGAGTCCTTGAACAAGGATATGGGGGTTTCCCAAAATCGGGGCATCATAGTAGTTGGGGGTCTATAGTTGGGATTCTGCCTAGTTATGGAAACTAGCAAACCAGAGAGCCTCTGTGGACCTCATAGCTTCAAGGTAGGGATTGTAGCCCGGAGCCTGAAAGTAGCTTTGTAGCCAGCTAGCCCTGAGGGTCCAAGGACCCAAATAATTTTCATTTAAGGGTTTTAGGGCTCAAATACTACAATATTAATGGCATTTGGGCCCTAAAACCCTATTATGCGGGTCCTTGGACTCTTAGGGTAGCAAACAGTGAAACTCCAAGGCTGCTTCTAGAACCGCAGATGTGGATAGTCTATCCTTCTCTTAACACAAGCGTGCATTGAGGGATTCATTGTACCAGCCTCAACTTCGTATGACAGTGAGCCCTTGAAGAATCATCATCGAAGATCAGCTTGAGATCACAATACGTTTTTGGATCGTTGGGATGTGCGGAAGATTTTTTGGGGACGGGACAGGTTTTTTCGGTAGTGATGAGATTTGCGTGGTGGTTGCGTTGGAGGGGCAGGCAAGATATGCTCTGCGGCTTTCGCGGGAAAGGCCGTGCTACTACATATTGTCCCTGTGGGTGACCCCCCCCCATCATATTTCTGAGCGTTGTCGTCATTATTTGCAGAGGTTACGCCTCTCTTGAAGTGCCATCAGCCACACCGCTACGTTTACCCTTCTTTGCACTAAGCCATGTAAAAACCTGAGTTAAGCAGGAGCGTTCTCAGATTTCTCTGAGCTATCAACCAGGTAGTTATCTCATTGGATCCGAAGTAATTATCCATGCAGGGGACCCTAGCCCAAAACATACCATAATTCCCAAGTAAAGAACCCCACTTTCTACTACGAAGATACTGAGTGGGTTCTGCAGATTCTGCTTATAACACCCCTGTTCGAATCATTCAGGCCCTAGCCTGTCAACACGTCCATGCAAGACAGGGTACTTGAAGGCTCGGGGCTGAGGGTTTAGGGTTACTTGGAGGCCCATGGGACTTAGTAACTACTTATATCTGGGATTATAACCCTATTTATAGTTGGGGTAACCCCTATAAGCCCTTTTAGGGGGATCATAAGTAGGGTTATAAGCCCAGTTATAAGCAGCTACTAAGTCCCATGAACCTCCATGTAGTATTGGGAGTAGAATGGGGGTTGGCTGGGGGGTCGGCCCTCATAACCCCACTCAAAACCTACGTACTATATACGTCCCTTGAACCTCTAGGTATAGTAGCCTCCATATGTACGAGAGTCTAAACTTCATAGCGTGGTGATATAGGAGATACATAGGGGATGACTACAGGGGTTTTTAAGGGGGATACTAGGAGTTTAGACTATGGCTCATATAGTTCCCAGGAATATAGTGGTTTCCATTTTCTTTTCCATTCCGTGATCACCTACCAGCAACCAGTAGAGGTTTGTCCTTGGGCCGCCAGGGCACATTGGGCAACAAGCTCGTGAACTGGCATACGTTTCGAGCCCATGCTGCGACCTTAGCTTGCTTAACTTAACACCAATAGGGGTTGTATAGGAGTGCATATGGATAATGGAGAATTGGAAGCTACCATTTGGGTCTTAGGGTTTAATGTTGAGGGATAGTATGAAAGATTTTTAGGGATTTATATTCCAGGACCCTCGTAGTACCGGCACTTGGGGTTGTAGGGCCCGTGATACACTGTAGACTTACTCTTGCCCATGCCAAACTGCAAAGTACCCAGTTACTTGTCAGGGCTGTATGACAGAAACTTCAACGAAGACCGAACAGAAGCTGCGGATATGTTTCCAGACATGCAGAGGGGAGCCAAGGGGTAGTTACGGTACAACGTCTTCTTCTTGACGAGTTGTAAATTCGTGGTTTGCACTTTCAAAGACACAGCTCACTCGGAACCTGCTGTGGATACTCAAAATCCTGCATGACCCTAAATACCCTAAACCTTGAGAATGATGGTACTATAGTATACTAAGGTCATGCAGGACTTTTCGTATCAACAGTAGTTAGGGCCCCTCACCCATTACAGTGACCGGAGATGATAGCCATGTTACCATTGTACTTATCTGGGTTATAATCCCCCTTGGGTAGATACAATATGGTTTTGAGTATATTATAATAAGGCCCCATATACCCAAAATTCGATCTATTTAAGGGGGACTATATGGTTAAGGAACGGAAATTACCATGCTCAGATAGCCCTGTCATGTAATGCAGATCCATAGTATCATGCCAATGGAATTTAAGTTCCTCAGCTAACAACAATCCCTAAACCCTAAACCCTAAACAGCAACCCAGATAAATATGGTATGCATGGTCCGATACATCAGCTTTTGAGGCCACTTGGATGTCCCTAAAAACCCAGTTACCTATATGTCGGGTTCCTGTCCTTAAGGCCCTATATGATTTTATACTATCTGTAACCCAAGGACCTACTATATAGTACCTGGGATTCTAGGATGCGACATGAACCAAACTGGCACAGCACAGAGAGCTGCGTAGTACTGAGAAAAACTTGAGCAGGCTTGAGGAATCAGCCAATCAAGGACCATTGCTCACACGACCAGCTCCGTGAAGTGAAATAATTGGTCTTATGTCCCTAAGGCTCCATGTGGGTATTAGTTATAGGGTTAGGGCCCAATCTAGGTATTATTCGTAGACTTAGAGGCCTAGGGTGCCTCAGGGGCTGATGAAGTTTCTGCCGCAAAAGGTCGGGAATCGGCAGTGACGTCAATTGTCGCCATTGACGCAGATCTTGTACAAGTCAAGTACTGCAAATGCCCCTTGAATGAGGTTCAGACTAACTTGCCGCCAGAATCGCCCAAGTGCCCCGAAAATGGCGTTACGGTGTCAACAACGATTGTCTCAATGCTACTTGGAGTACCTAGGGCTCGAATTGTTTGGGGTATCTTCCCTTGCGGGGTTGAGCTGAATTTGAAGGCAGAAGGCCGCCTAGAGACTAAACCCTACACCGCCTCAGCGCTAAACCCGAAGAACCCATAGCTCCCTTTTAAGAAGATAGAATATGGCTTTGGGTATATTATAATAAGGTCCCCATATACCCTATATTCTATCTACTTAAGGGGGACTATAACCCCAATATATACTATGTATACCCCAGTATAATAGAATAGTTTCCATTTTCCTTTCCATGATCCCTATATAACCCCAATAATATACCCTGTATTCTATCTAGCCTATAATCCCTTAACCCAGATCTGGCTGAACATTTCTAGCCGAAAGACAAAGAAAGACCTGGCTGTGATAGAACGCAAAGGGTCCACATACCTAATAGTTAGGTACTTGGGTTTTGGGTAATAGTAACTATAGTATTGGTGTTGGGTAAGTATATGATTATTAGGTACTTGGACCCTTAGGGGATTATGGAAGTTCTAGATTCACCTTGTTAATTATACCTCAATATCCTGTAATGGGTTCAAGGTAGGGACCGGAAAAGGGACCCTCAGCTTTCAAAAGCCCAGACATGGAGCAATCTTGCCCCATGTCTTAGTATGTAAATATGTGCGCTTCTCAAAATCCGGGGCCTTGCAAAAACCTCGGGACGTTCAGTTTAGGGTTTAATGTGCGGGGCCTCAAGAGTCATCCTTGCGGGGATGACTCTGGGGAATATTCCTGTCCGACACCATGCGGTGTGAGGTTATTCAGTGGCCATATAGCCTAACCACGGCAGCTCTAAGAAAAACTGGAGGGATGGAGCCCTAAACCCTGAACCCTAAACCCTAGTAGGGTTTTAGGGTTTAGGGTTTAGGGTATGGGACTGCAGGCAAGATGGCGGGGAAGACGGCATGCCGCTTCTGTCCCACTACGGCCACGCAGGTCACTAGGTGCCTTGTCATGCGCGCCATAAGCACCCCTAAGTCCTACTATATAGGGATAATGGAAACTACTATAGGGTTTAGGGTTTAGGGGTTTAGGGTTTAGGGGTATATTCTTGGGGTTATATAGGGATAATGGAAAAGAAAATGGAAGCTGCTATAAGGTTATATAGGGTATATGTGGAAAGTATAGGGTATATCTTGGGGTTATGTAAGGATTTTGGGAAATGAATGGGAACTACCATATTATATATAAGGCCTAAACCTTAAACCCTAAGTCCTAAACCCTTAACCTTAAACCTGAACCCTAAACCCCTAACCTTAAACCCTAAACCCTTAACCTTAAACCCTAAACCGCCCAACACCCTTAACTTTAAGCCCTAAACTCTAAACCCTTAACCTTAAACCTTAACCCTAAACGCTCAACTCTAGGACATCCTCCACATTGTTCCAGCTTGACCAAGGTTGAAGCTTAATTTCGACTTGGAAGCCCAGTGGTACCTTTCACCCCTTTAGAAATCTCGGCTTGGGGCTTAAGATAGCCAACAATAACAAGGGTACCTGTACTGTAATATGGCTACTGGACTACAAAGTATAGGGTTCATGCAGTCTAGCAGGTACTTCGAAATTTTCATTTTTGGGTGCAGGAACGGCCTAGGACAATAAGTAGGTGCCCTTTTCTGGGCAGTCGTTGTAATAAAGTCGGTGCATATTACTGTCTATCTTGGCACTTCCTTCTTTCTTGAAACTACCATATGTGGAAGGGTATCCCCATAATAGTATGACCCTTGCACGCTTGTGGTATCTTGTATTCCACTGCACTCCACCACGTCTCCTGGAGCCAGAAAACTAAATTAAAGGCAGGGTACAATATATTGTGCATGGTAGCCTTGTATGCCACGGTAGCATAGTAAGCCCTTTTCCTGGTATTAATCACCCCGCCCCCAGAACAATGGATATTCCTGAGATCAGCTTTTCAATGAATACGTTTAGTATCGAAGAGGCAGGCGGGTCTGGGGGTTTCTCCATATTCTGGGCGGACGAAATCATCATATAACCTGACTGAGACCTGCTTGCCTTGTCCCTCACCAAACTCTGCGCCTTGATTTGGGTGGGTGTCAAAATTATGGTCCCTTTTTGGATCCCTATTAAAATACGGCACCTAAAGAAAAGATACCCAAAAAGGCCCATGATTTTGACAACCACCCATTTAGACCCTCGAGACCGACGGCGCAACACCCTCTGCGCTCTAAGCAGACCTTGCATCCTGACAAGCCCCTAAGCCGATTGAAATCCGATGTCCAAGACTTATAGTCCCCCTTAAGTAGATAAAAACATGGTGTATATGGTTTTTTGTTCTCAAAGCCTCTGCTTTTTCTAGTTAAGGGAGACTATCCCCCTTAACATCCTCAACTTGAAAACATCAATTTTATCATGCCGCGGCCGTCAAGCTCGACCTGCGCCCGTCGGGTTTCTTCAACGAAGCTGCAGTGTCCCTCTTTAACCTGTGCCCGGGCTGAGCGGGATTCGGGTTCAGGGCTTGTATAGGGAACATATAGGGCTTCTATAGGATCAGGGCTTACATAGTTTTATGTAGGCTTGGGGTTTAGCATTGAGTGGTTTGGGCTTGGAAGCGGTTTAGGGTTCTGGATGTTGGGCTTGCTTGGGATCCTTGGGCTTTAGGACCAGGCAGCACAGATAACCCTAAACTACGTACGTAAACCAAGGACCTGAAAACCTTGAACATATTTTGGCCCTTTGTCGCTCTCCTTGCAAAACAACATGTTGATAGATCGTAAACCCCAGCTCGCTAGTAAGGCCATGTCCCACAACCCTACACCCTGGAAGGCCTCAGCCCTATAACTCCTAACAACCCTCAAATCCTATAAAAGCATGAAACCTTAAACCCTATACCCCCAAAGCCTAAACCCCAATCCCTAGACCTTACTTTCAGGGGCGGGAGGACTTCGTAAGTAGGTGAATAACCCCTATAACCCATATAGTAGCCCTAGTTATCCCAATTGTTATCCTACTTACTAAGTCCCCATGACCCTCCAAACCCTAAACCCTAAACCCTAAATAGTAGTTTCCATTTTCTTTTCCATTATCCCTGAATAACCCCAAGTACACCCTTCAAAGCAAGGCCATGTCACTGCGCTCTTTGCTCTGCTTTTTGGCCACGGTGTCAGCTGTGCAGGTGAAGCTTGGGGATGTTGAGGTTTAGGGTTCAGGGTTTAGGGTTCAGGGTTCAGGTTTTAGGGTTCAGGGTTTAGGGTTTAGGGTTCAGGGTTCAGGGTTTAGGGTTTAGGGGACGATTGAGGGATTTAGGGTTTAGGGTTAGTTGCGGGGTTTGAGATTTTTGTGGACATGTTAAGGAGTTGTAAACGGCCTACTGGTAAGCGGTATTGTGTGAGGATGGGCCATGTACTGGCTCTGGTCAGGGTTGTTGAGTAAGCCCTGTTTCCCTTGTTGGGGTACCAAATTCCTTACACACAGAAGGGTTAAGGGTTTAGGATTTGTATTTTCAAGGGGTGACCATTTTAGTCCTATGTTACTGGGCCTAGTGGTTCGCATAGCAGCATTTCTCAGCAGAGGCTGCTGACAAAGGCTTGTATGTAAAGTGACTTTACTGGGAACCCCAAACAGGGAACCCGAAGAATATAGTAGCAATATAATAGGAACATACCTACTAGGGTCCTCAGATTCTATTCTATTCCTACTATATTCTTGGGGTTCTAAACCCTGAGCCCCTAAACCCTAAACCTTCCCTGTTTGGGGTTCCCATTAGAACCCTTTCAGTGTGAGCTGTCTCAGGTATTGCAAGCCATCAAACAGTGGAGCCTCGTAGTCCCTCTTAACTGGGGTTTAGGGTTCAGGGGTTTAGGGTTCAGGGTTTAGGGTTTTTAGGGTTTAGGATTTAGGTTTTAGGGTTTAGGGTTTAGGGTTAGATTTAAGGTGACCTCACCCGACCTCACCCTAAGTGATGGATTTATATAGGGAATAGTACCAACATGGCCCTTAAATTGGGAGTTGAAACTCTTCCAAATTACTCTGGAAATGGGTGAGAGTATTAACATGCTTCCTGCAAAACCCAGTTACCTGTACATGAAGTTCCTGTTCCTTAGCCCTTACAGAAATCTCTACGGGTGAGGCGGCTTATAGGGACTGCGAGAAGAAGCATCCTAGACATGCAACACTGTTGAGCATTTCAGGCCTCAACATGTTACCTTTCTACTTGGGGTGGTTATGAAAGGCAAGCCTTGAAGATCCCAAAGGCTATCGTATGGAACCGCGCCGCGAACAATTCGGCAGTGCTCCTTGACGTCGGCGGCGACGAGCTGAAAGACTGCACCGGAGAGCTGCTGGGTGAAGGTCCCTGGTTCCAACGGCTTCAAGTGAACCATAGTCTACACTCCTTAAAGGGGGGTTATATGGGGGATCATATAAGGGACTACTATAGGGGATAGTAAGGGGGATACTAGGAGTTTACACTATAGCTCAAGTGATCCTACAGCATACTCCTCAGGGATTTGGGTTTAGGTTTTAGGGTTTGGGGTTGAGGGCTTGGGGTGTCAGAGTCAGAGTAGGGGGTGCCCAGTCAAGATTCGCGGTTCAGAAGCCCAAAATGAAACTACAACCATTGTCGAGAACTACCACACTAGTACTACAGTAGTATAGAAACATAACAATATAGCAATTCGGAAATGTGGAAAATTGTATGGAATTATCGTACTACCCATCTCAGGATGAATAGAAGGATGTTTGAATTAGATTCCAGCAGGGCTTAGCTGATGTCTTGGAGCTGTAAGTGCTTTGTAGGTTGCCAAATCGAATGTTCAAAGATCGTCTCCGCGCGTGTACATTTGTGGGTTAAGATCAGCATCGGTTCCAGTACATGCAGCTGCAGCGGCAGCCTAAACCCCCATTCTCCGAGCTCAGCAACTTTCAAATCCCTAAACCCTAAACCCTATTTCAAATCCTGCAAGCCAAGGTAAGCCAGTACAATGCGAGCTCAGAAACGCAGGCAACTGCGAGGGCTACACCGTGGTTGACGAAGCAGGACCCAGTCGTTTCACATGCAGGCAGTGCACACGCTGTACACGTTCCTCACCGCTGCATTTATAGGGGGTTTCCGACTGTTAGTGGTGACCCTTCTTCGAGGTACCTAAGATGAGGATTGTCGTATATTGGGCTATATTAAAAGCGGCCCCCTAATCATGGAAGATCCAATCTCAACAATACGGGTGAAATCCCTAAACCCTACCAAAACTTCACCGCGTGGCTCCACATGCGCGAATGTTTGTTCTGGAAGGACCAACCTACTCTCAGTGCACCTCGGTCTATTTTGGACTTTTGGTTTTGGGTTAGGGTATAGGAGTCGTCCTTGTCTTAGTGCCCCAAGTTCCAGGAACCTTGATGGACCCTGTATTTAAAAGACTCCCAGATGTCGCCGGAAGCGGAAGGTGATCCTACATATTTTGTAGTTGCGAATGATGAAGAGCTATGGCCTCTTGAACGGGCAAACCTCTTAACCACTGTACCTAGGGAAGTAGGTAATTTCGGCATCGCCCCTTTAAACACTATCCTCTATACACCTTAAAACTTGAACCCGAGACTCTAAACCCTCAATCCCAAATCATAATCTTGTGGTCTGTCCTAACCCACCTTAGTACCCTTAGTTAAACTTAAGTAGCCCTAAGCCCGAAATAGGCCCCAAATCTAAACCCTAAAACGCTAATCCTCCACTAAACCCTAAACCCCAATTCTCCACTAAACCCAGGCAAGAGGACCAGTCCGGAGAACTGCCTGGCTGTGGGCCCAGCATGTATCTGGGCCTCAGAGAGCTTTAGGGTTTAGGGGCTTTTGGGGTAAAGGGTTCACGACTTAGGGTTTAGGGTTCAG
>CAJNIZ010009014.1:71099-108680 GCA_905231905.1 Symbiodinium pilosum
TTTAGGGTTTAGGGATAATTTAGGCTTTAGGGTGTTTACTCCTATTTTGGTTGCCCTAAACCTTAAAGCCGGAAATCCTAAACCCAAAAACTTAGATTTCACGAAACATTTTAATCCTTGTTATAGGAGGCTATGGGATATTTCTTGGTCATGACTTGGGATTTCCCTACCTAGGCTTGTATACAGACCCAGAAGTAAAAATTATCATATCGGTAGGTGGCAAACAAACCCGGGGTGCAGTTTGGTTAGGGTTTAAGGGTTCAAGGGTTTAGGGTTTAAGGTTTTGGCGCCACATTCAGTATGTGTTTATCATTGGGGACTCTGCTAGCAACGATTTGCCCATCACAGCTCTGTTGGTGTGCCAGCTTTCCGTGTTCTACGTTGATGGAGGAATTCTTGCTGCGGCTTCATAGGAAGCGTCAGGACACACATCATGTCTTTACACTCCTCTACCTCAAAACAAAATCCTTCAGACATCAGCTCTAAATTCCCCAAGTGGGATTTGTATACTTGTTGGGCTATTTGGTTCTTATATGCGCACAACAAAGCCTAGCAGGTACTGCTAAGGAAAGAAGCCTCTGAGGTTTATTCTGCTCTCCAGCGATGGCGAGGAGCTGTGCCAGGCAGGACATGGTTCTCATTAATTGTTGTTTAAGGGTTAAGGGTATAGCGCGTGCAGTGTATGATGGCGGATAGGGGTTAGAGAGCAGGGATGTGTGAGTTCTGGGACTGAAAAGAGCTTAAAGTATAGGATGCGGGGGCTTGGGGCTTAAAGTGGAGGGGTTGAGTCCAGAGGGGTTGGTCGGTTTTGGGTGGCTAAGGGTTTACCCTGCGGCTTAGGGTTTCGGGTTTAGGGTGTCTATCTAGATGCACGTACGGCATCACAGGGGTCATGAAGGAGTTATCTCTACCTCGGGGCTTATGCTTCCTTTCCTTCATCTTGTTTGCTGTTAAGGAACTTAAGTAAGCAACTCTTTTTCCTAATCATAATAACTATTTCAATAAGTTACCGTTAGATGTAGAATATGGATATATGGTAAATGACAGGGTTTCCTCATTATGGTAACTTACTTTAAGTTCTTAACAGCAACCCAGTAGTCTCTAGTGCACGCAACATCCCCCCGGGATTCAAACAAGGCAACGTAGGTAAATTCCGTGCGCTGTTTTTTCAAAATGCAACAGATGCCTAAACAATTACCCGTATTGTGCTAGATTCCTTGTACAATGTCGTATAGGATACCTCAAATAGACCTCAAAGAGATCGTCGTAATCATTCATGTCTCTGCAAAGGGTATCTCTCATAGACGTAGATCTTCTGGCTGTTGGCTCCCCGAAAGCGTCTCGGGGTGTAGTGGGTCCCAATTCATTTTATCTAACTAATATGACCTGTGTCATTCCCGCATATAGTAACTGTCCTTGTAAGAGGAGTCTTTATTAAGCGGTTCCTCATACTTCTATTACCTATAGCGGTAACAATTGCTGTGATGCAGAATGACCTCCATACACTCCACTTGAGATTTCTGATATGACGAAGGTAGACTCATTAATTCAGGGGCATTGGGCTAGCGAAGAGTTATCCCCTGGCTGCCTTATTCTCTACTGGGAGGTCCATGGCATTCTTGTAAGCCTATTATAACAATACCAGAAAACTTAGGAGGCACATGCGTATAATTGGGTCCCTTTGTGAATTAGGACCTTGCTGATATCATGTGCTGCTTGAAGCTCGCGAATGTAGCCGTGTGCGAAACCGTACTCAGATTCTTCAGCGTACTGTCGCCGCCTTTTATCCCATTCAGGGTCAAATTTCGCGCCTTTAACGCATGGACCAAAGCCCTGGGGCTCTACGTCATGAAATAATACTTACCCTAAGGGTCCAAGTACCCAATAATCATATACTTACCCAAAATCTGTATTATAATTACTATTACCCAAATCCCAAGTACCTAACTATTGGGTACTTGGACCCTAAACCCTACACCTCATATACCCTATATACCCTACATATTCCTATATATCCCCTTTAGAGGACCTAATTATTGGGTACATGGACCCTCTTGGGTTACATTGGGCCCTAAGCCCCATAAATAGAACCTGTATGGAGCCTTTGGATACGTTTCGGTTGGCAGTCAAGTGAAGAAGTTATGTCATCCTGCCGCGCGATGGTTTTTGAGCTATGACAACCGTAAGAGGTAAACGTGGGGTAGGGTGTAGTTTAGTAGGGTATAGGGGAATTGACGATAGGGTTTTGTTTAAGTTGCAGGGTTTGGTGTCAGGATTTAGTTAATACATGACATGGCTAGACGCCTTTGGAGACTTTAGCCAATTGATTCGCTGCCTGCCCTGATTTCACGAGTTCCAGGGTTGTACCCCTAAGGTCGTACCCCTAAAAGGTTTCCTCAACATGTATTTTTGATATGAACCAATGAAATCCCCTAAGGTCCCTAAAAGGGATCCCAAAACCCAGGGGTACAACCCTAAACCCTAAACCTCAAATCCCGCACGGGAACGAGCCTGGAACCCTGGATGATCACAATCCACGCCATGGTCTTCTGTCTGTGCGAGCTACAGACAACTAGCTCCTTTAGAGGTTTTCAAAACAGGGTGTACCGTTTGGGGGGGGGGATTCCCCATGATAAGGGTGTCTTAGTACTGAGTCTAATTTGGGTCCCCCTGCTTATGGAATCTACCATATTTTGACGCAACGTGAACCTAAGTGATCAACGAGAAGCTCGCCGCTACCAGGGAAAGTATCGGCAGAACATTTCTGGCAGTGCAGCGCAACTCACTTAGTTTAGAGAAGACCTTCACCTTCTGTGGCGTCCTTTACCTATTCTGGAGCAAAGTCATCATTTCATAACCATTCATTCATTTCCAAATAGTTAGCAGAATGAGGCCATGAAGCTGCACGGGCAGAATTGGGCATGCACTCCGGCAAGGAGGACTCCAGTGGCAGTGCTGGCTGAGAAGGAGAAGATCACTGAAAGGGCCAAAATCTCCTCAGCGGAAAGCTTGTGTTCATCACCCCTGACATGGCCGAGACAGCAACAACAATCGCAAGCATGGTCCGGGCTTAGGAGCTGACCGCACAGAACAGGAGGTTCTTTGCCTTCTATGACCCCAAGCCTATGTCCCAGGCCAAGATCTAGAAGGGCCGGCTCGCCAGAGGAGGCGTTATCAATGCATAGACGGTGACGCCATGCCTTGCCTGGTGTTAGCGATGCTGAACCATGAAAGCCCTGAGATCCAGCAGTCTCGACATAAACTAATGCAATTGAGCATAAGCCTCCTACGTCCCCAAATACGTCTCAAGATCTTGGGTACTTGAAGTGATGGCTCTTTCCATCACCAGCCCCCAAAATCCTTCAACCCTGCCAGGGCTTCGCAGAGCCCAACGTAGATAATCTTTGTAGACTTTAGGGCCCGATTGGTCTTAGCTATAGACTTAAAGGTCCAGGGGTCATTCCGATCTCCGTTTTAAGCCAATAGAATCCCAGATCCTATGTTATTCTCCCACTGCTTTTTTCACCTGATTAATCCTTGTACAATCCCTGTAAACCGTCTCATCCCCTCCCCTAACATTGAAAGCAAACCACCCCCTCGCGTAATGGATACTAAGCTTTGCGATTGTCTGCTGCTCTCACATAGTGAGAATAATTGGTATTTGCGGGCGGGAGTCCCAGTAGCAGCTCTAGGCTCTGGACCCCAAACCCAGAAGAATATTTACTTCCATTTTCTTTTCCATTCCCTTATACCCCTATATATCCATTTAAGGGTGGAGGTGTTCAATATTAGAGGAGGAGATTACAGTAAACCCGCAACCCTGAACCTGAAACCGTAAACTACTGAACCCTGAACTCTAAAGCCTGAACCCGAAACCCTAAACCCCCTAAACCCTGAAAACTAAACCCTAAAAAACCCAAACCCTAAACCCCTAAACCCTAAACCTCAAATCCTGAATCCTAATCCCAAAATCCCTAAACCCCGAAACCCTGTAGACTCCACTTCGTTCCCTCTGGCGCAGGTAAAACTCGTGGATACCGAGGCGGGCCCTACCTTGCACCATGGCTTTGCAGCAGGTTTTAAGGTTTAGGGTTTATAGTCCTCCTTAAGTAGATAGAATATGGAGATTATATGGGGATATGGATAAGGTTTAAGGTTTTGTTGTTTAAAGTTTAGGGTGTAGGGTTTAGGGTTTAAGGTTGAAGGTGAAGGGTTTGAGGTTTAGGGTTTAAGGTTGGAGTTTCAGGGTCTGAGGTTCAGGTTTAGGACGTAAGGTTTAGAGTTGCGGGTTTAAGGTTTAGAGTTTGAGGTTTAGTGTTTAGGGTTTAAGTTTCAGGGTTTCAGGGTTTGAGGTTTAGGGTCTGAGGTTTAGGGTTCAGGAATCAGGCGAAGTTGATGCACCAAATCAGGGGTTACTGGGCTCATATGGGGGAAATATAGGAACGCAGAAGAGCAGGCGGTGTAGTGGAGAGTCAAAGGCCATCCAATATGGAAACTGAATTTGTAGGTTCATACACATTGGGGGTTATGGGGATTGTAACTATCAATCAGAAGGTTGCTTTTTTGTACCTCAACCCCCCAAGATCTCAGAAAACCCAATAAGCGGTGTGCAGCCAAAGGCCAGGTTTAGGGCGAAGGTCTGTGCTGAAAGTCAAACGCTGCGCCTCCTGAAGCAAATCTTCTGCGCCTGGTGCTCAACGCCCCAAGCCCCGACATCATAAACCATACAAACTTTAACCCCAAATCCATAATATTACAGCCGATTCCAGTTCCCGCTCCCATTCCCCCAAAGCCCCCTAGATCGGTAGAGATCCCTAGTTACGCATCCCAAGAGCCAAGAGATCCCTGCATATCCCTATCTAAGCCCTACCTACGTATATATTATCGCGACCCGAAACCCTGAACCCCAAATCCCAAACCTTAAGCCCTACCTATACGCATATGTATATATATATATACACGTGTGTATACATCCATATATGTATATACATATATATATATGCGTATATGTATGTATGTATGTATGTATGCATGTATGTATGTATGTATGTATGCATCCCTATATCCTGTGTGTGTATGGCCGAGGCAACTGGCAGGCCAGGACGGACACACGGAGACTTGGCGGAAGGTCCAACAGGATGCGCCGCAGCTGGGCCGATTTTGGGGGGGATTTCAGAGGGGGTTAGGGTTTAGGGCTTTGGTTTGTGATTATACTTATAGGGGTTATAGGGATTGTAGAAAAGAAAATGGAAGCTACTGGATTGTTGGAGGCGAAGTAATTTTCAATATCATCTTCAGGTTTACTTGAGCTACCTTTATGGCAGTTTCTACACTACACCCTGACACCCTCGAGGGATATATTATAAAGGGACTCTTCTGGGAACCCCAAATAGGGAACCCCAAGAATATAGCAGGAATATAACGGACTATAAGGACCCTGGTAGGTATATTTCTATTATATACCTACTATATTCTTGGGGTTCCCGGTTTGGGGTTCCCAGTAGAATCCCTTTATATTATGGTTGCGCACGGGCTGGCCCTTCGCCCACGCCCCTCCTCACACCCTGTGGTGTGGCTGGGCTTAGGATTTGCGGTTTAGGATGTAGGGATCTAGGCGATACTCAATGAGGACTGATGTCAAGAATTCTGCAAAACTATCCAGGATTTACGCAAGGGAATACATTGGAAGCAACTATCCGACGAGGAATTTATGATGACTATATAGAACTGCGATTTGTAGAAATTATGTGGACATGTTGTAAAGAGCGCCCGAGAGAGCGAGAGAGAGAGAAAGAGAGCTAATGCACAGCAAAAAGCCATACATAGGGTTTAGGGTTTTGGGTTGAGGCATCCATCTATGGGCAAGAGATATATACAGTGTCGTTGGGCATGTGTGTACATACATGGCCATCACGGGATATAGTTGGATTTTGGGGTTTGGAAACGGAAATGGAAGTTACTACAACATGATTTTAGATTTAGGCTTCTGGGTTTTGGCTTTAGGGGCTTTAGGGGCTTTAGGGGCTTTAGTGTTCAAGGCATCTCATCTTCATGGTTAGAGCAGAGTTTGGGGTGTTGAGGTAGGGCTATGAAGTGGAATGGGCAAGAAACGGAGGGCTGCCATTCGCCGTAAACGGCTCTAAACTCCGAACCCAAGACGAGTGCACCATGAGCCCCTTCCTGGAGCCCTACACCCTATGACGCCCAGGAAGACAGTCTCCAGAAAAAAAGGTGGTCTGCCTCGCATCTTCACCAAGGACATCTCTCTTATAGGTCCCCTACCCGAGAACAGGACAACTCAAAAACAATAACCTCATGGGATCGTGGTGATTATATTCGGGTCCCACGACTAGACAATTGTTTTTTCTTAGAATTGTCAGCCCGGGGGCAGGTTTGAGGCTCGGGTCCCTAGGGCAAAGCAATTCGTGTTTGGGGGGAGTGCGCGCGAAGGATGTAGCTCAGAACGAAGGAATTAGGGTTCAGTGTTGAGGAATTGTTGAAGGAAGAACTCGAAGAAGTCACAGCAGTTCATTGACCTTAGCTGCACGATTTCCTCCGTAAGATTGGGTGGGAACTTCTGGAAAGGTCAAGCTCGGGACTGCTGCGGAGATCCAGTCCCCCTTTCCAAGGTATGAAGAGCCCTAAGAGTCCAAGTACCCACTAATCAAAAAAATAGTTACCCCAAACCAATACCAAAATGACTATTACCAAAAACACATGTACCTAATTATTGACCCTTTAAAAAGAGTCTCGAGGTGCTTCGGGTGCAGGGTTTGCCGTCTAGGCGTAGGCTGAGACTGAACACAAACATACCTTAGCATTGCAATCACTGGCTAGTCTGGTCCCCACATCTGGAGTCCCAAGTATAGAAGCCCCACTTTGTTTCATGTAACTACTTAGGATCCTTTGGGCGCAGCAACCCCGTAGCAAGCCTCCAAGAGGAGTTTCCTAACCCTTACTGAACCCTAAACCCTAAACCCTAAACCGCGTGGCTCCTTTCATAGGGAGGTTGCAGAGGCATGTGGATAAGGAGCCCATACTTGGAGGGTCATGGGGACTTAGGAAGTATATAGGTGAATAGTTAGGATAACTAGAGTTTCTATATGGGTTACTGGGGTTTTTAACCTACTTACTAAGTCCCCCTGACGCTCCAAATTATTTCCTTTCGGTCCTAAACCTACAGAAGTATGGTTGGTCATTACAATTCTCAACCTAAGTTATTCAGGGTCTAAGTATCCCATAATCATATACATCTCCAAAATCTGAGCCTATACTCCCTATACTGCAGACATTCGTAAATCAAATCTCAGGTGGTCGATTATTTGTACTGGGACCCTTAACTTAGAGTTAGACCCTCTATATGCCTGTGTACCATGGTCTTACATATCCCTATATACCACAGTATAGCCTTGTAACCCTTTAAGGAGGGCCCTAAACCTAAACCCTAAGCCTAAACCCCAAATCCTGAACCCTAAACCCTAAATCATAGATAGTACAAAACCCCGAAGCAGGCACCCTCGAGTCCCCGCCTATAATCCTGCGCTTGATACTCTAAGTCAAAGGGTTTGCATAGGGACTAGATGGGGGTTATGTGGGGACAACACAGAGATTATTTAGGCCTAAACCCCATATCAGGGGGCCGGGAATTTTGGAAGTTTAGGGCTCAGGGTTTCGACTTCAGGGTTTAGGGTTTAGGCTTCCGGGTTTACAAGAAACCCACCAACCCGAAACCCCCAAACCCTAAGCCCCTAAACCCTAAACCGCTAATTCCTAAACCCCTTAACCCTAAATCACAATCCCTAACCTTGAACCCTAAGCCCGAAACCAAACCCCAAGCCCAAACTTTGACAGGAGGGGCAGCAAGGTTCTATGGACAAGTCTACACCTGAGGGTGAGACAGAGGAAGTCCAAGGCCCGTCCGAAAAAAACCCTAAGCCCTATAAACCCTAATGGGGTTCAGTTTTTTTTTTGTGGATGGTCTGGGGTTGCGGGTTCAAGGTTTAGAGTTTGGGGTCGGGGTGTAATAAGGTATAAGGTTTTGGGATTTAGGTTTGGGATTTATGGTTGGGGGTTCAGGGTTAAGGGTAATGATTCGGGGTGTATGGTAAAGATTTACGGTTTAGGGTCCGAAGTTAGGGTTCAGAATTTCGGGATTAGGGTTTGAGGTTTTCAGCGCGGGGAACAGGACTCACGGCTCACGGCTTAGTGCATCGGGCTCTTCTGCGATGCAGGGCTGATTTGTTTGTATTCAGGTTTGGGGTCGGGGGTTGAAGCGCTGATTCACATACCTAATGCTTCCATTAAGGGTTAGGGTTGAGGAAATTGATGTTCTACACTTACCATTACCAACCCAACCACTGAGTGCTTGAGGCCTCTGAGAATGATGATGAGTTAGAGAGGTTCGGGCCTCATCACTTTCGCTTAGCCGCCAGTGATGAGCGCGTAAATGCCTGAAGATGAGGTAACAGTATCCCAGTAGAGAGAGAGATCTAGGTGTATTTATATATATACATATATAATTGTATGGTATACAGATATAAATGTATGTGTATATGGTCAAAGATTTACGTTTTGTAGGACATATGACATATTTCCCACAATCACGGAGAATCAAACGGCAAAGATCATGGATGCAGCACATGAAAATTGGGTGTTGCAAGGGGTTTAGGGAGATCATCACGTTAAAAAATGCGGCAGCATTAGCTCTGGTTCCTGCTCGGCTAGCATCACGGGAACCCCAAACGCACCATAGTTGTTTGACAAACTACTGCTACAGGTATTGCGCAGGGCTAATACCGGACTTGTACCAGGGCGTGCATAGGATCTACTGTAGATTCTGAACTCCCGTGGAGCCGTTTGAGCCATCTTGCTTCATCCGTAGGCTCATCCTAGCTTGTTTTTTGCAATTCCAAGAACCATACAGCTTGACATATCATGGATGCTCAACACAATCCGTTTAACGTCTTCAATAATAGAAGACCCCTCGGTCCCCATACTCCCCTTGTGATCCATACGTATGCTTGAAATGCTAAGGGTCCGCCAGTTTTGAGAAACTCACATATGTCAAGACCCTGAGGAGAGTAAAGTCCTGGATCTTATTAAGGTGCATCCCTTCAAGTGCGGAAAATGTTCCGCAGGGCACCAAATATTGGCTCAATATAAATACAGCCTTATTCAGTTATCCAACAAACCTCTGATGAAATCACATACAGCAGCACGCACAGAAATCCTAAACCCCCAAAACCCTAAACCCTAGAGGATACTTTCCATTTTCCATTTTCCCTATATACTATCCCTAGTGCAACCCTAATATTCCCCCAATGTCAGAGCGAGGCCTGGTAGCCTTCAACCGGAACCATTTGCTTCCTCAACTAACATTCTCGAAAGCCCCGTGCAAGCCCGAAAGCTAAAGCGTAAATCATCGATCATGAGCCCTTTGAAGTTGTTAAAAGATTGTAGAAGGCCTCGTGAAACAATCACAAGAAAGGTACATATGGTCCATGGAAAATGTTGCGCCACGTAGGCCACTGAACTACTTCCCTAGCGTTCGGAGGGCTTATGCCGAATTAAGGGTTTTCAGTTTTGAACCAACGGGAGCCCTGTGAACAGTTTGAAATAAACCGACCTTCAAGCTTACACCCAAAGTCATGAACCCTCAGCCCTGAACCCCAATCTCAAGCCTGTTCCCCTAAACCCTAACCTCTAAGCCCTTAACCTTAATTACCCCACCCTCCAGGAAACCAAAGCAACTTACACCCCTTCCGTGGAGGCTAGAGCTACAAGGCGACCAGCCAAAGGCGCGCCAAATACGGTTTAGGTATACTGTTTACAGTTACGTGCGAGGGTTTAGGGTTTAAAGGTTCAGGGGTCTGGGGTTTCTACAACTTGCAAGTCGTTTGGCAATCAGGGCTCCTTGTGATCAGGTCTATATTATGTTGGGATGTATGGTGAGAAGTTTTTTGGAAATGCCCCATAATGAAGCGTCTTGATCATGGTTTGCGTCGTGTGCAGCAAGTCGTCTTAGGAATATCGGTGGGTGTATACATTGGATGTCCACTCACGGGCATCCTAGCATTCATAGATCTCAATGGGATTTAGGGATGTAGCGGGTCCTCAGGGATTGTATGGCAAGTATTTGGAGGCACTGGCAACATCGGGTCTGTGACCCTAAGCCCATGGACATCAGGGCAGACATCCGCTCCCCCTCCGCTAGGCAGCACTAAGAAGGGCCAGGGCCCTTAACGCATAAACCCCAAAGCCCCTGAACCCTAAACCCTACGGTGGATACTAAAAATCCTGGATCCTGCATGACCCTAGAATCTAGGTACCTTATACCTGGGGTTTATGGTACTATAGTGTACTAGGGTCATGCAGGATTTATAGTAGCAAGTGTTGTAGTATAGTTAACCCTATACATTAGGTCTGCAATAGCAGTATAATTGGAATATGCGAGGTTTTTACTTTAATCACCAATATCCCTTCTAGTAATCATTATTGGGTGGGGGGTCCACCCAAGATAACCCTCGACCCTAAATAGTAGCCTCCATTTTCTTTTCCATTATGTCTAAGCCCTAAACCCGAAACCCTAAGCCCCATGGAACCCAACATAGCCTTACTACATAGCTCTAACCTATACCCAAAAACCTCCAACCATGATGTCCAGGGTCTAGGCTCTGGAGGCTCAAGAGGCTACAGTTGGCGCAGGGGTGACCGTTCTTGCTATCCCAATATATAGGGACGATATAGGGGTGTATAGGGGGATAACGGGAAGTAAAACGGAAGCCATATTCCCTCATGTTTTGGGATTTAGTGCTTCGGGCTTTCGGGGTTTCGGGCTTTAGGGATCAGGGTTTTCGTGCTAGGGTTTAGCGTTTTTTTGATTTCGTGGTTTAGGGCTCAGGGTTGTTTTAGGATTTGGCGGTCTAGGGTCAAGGTTTGCAGATGGAAGTTGTTGAGGCCGCCCCTGAGAGAAGTTGTTTCATGAGCTCAGGGAACTATAGAACTATGAGTTTCCAATTCTTGGGTTATCGTATAGAGAGTTTAGGGCCAAAGACATTTTCAGTTGTTACAGACAGTGCAGACACATAATTGTCAAGGTCTAAACAGTTGCCACTGTTATGGTCCTAGAATCCCTGTATATTTTAGTACTGAGTACGTCAGATAGTCCTCAACATGATATTTATAGGTATTTAGGCCCGTACAGTAGTTTCCTAATACACCTGTACTGAAGCTATACTCAAGGCTGGCTTTCGCAGGTCCCATTTACCTACGCAGAAACCTTTACAGTCAGTCATGTCATCCTGTTACGGACAGGACACGAATGCAATTCTTGGTGCTTGGTGCATTTCCGCGGAGACGTCGCTATGAGTTTCAGTGGGTTGGCATGTCGTATGTAGGTATGCTTGAGCCCAAGTATAAAGACAACGCGTGCGCTTACACTCTTATCGACAGGGTTTGGCTGCAAGTTGGCAGCTTGATGATGAGTACTTGGAGGGTCATGGGGACTTAGGAAGTGATGTAATAATTAGGATAACTAGGGCTATTATATGTTTTTTTGGGGTTATTCACCTACTTACTAAGTCCTCCTGACCCTCCAAGTATGTGGCGCTTGCAAGCCTGCCTGAGACGCCTGGAGAGAAGCCACCATGCGCAGCGCGCAGTGTCATGATCGCTGCCTATGCATGCACTCCAAATGTTAAGGTGTTGGCACTGTAGGTTATTCAAGCTAAGCACCCCCGTGCCCAGGAATTATCTCACTTGGGCCCAACGATAATGGAACCCCTTCAGGCCCAAACTAGATGTCATTTGGGTACCTGGACCCTAGGGAAGCTTCAGACTGTAGCCATACTTTGGACAAAGGAAATCCTGCATCACCACCCTATATACCCTATACCCTAGGAATTAGATGTTAGGAGCCTCAAGTGGTTAGAGATCTCCTGCACCCACTCTAAACCCAAAACCCTAAGCTCTACACCCTCAACCCAACCAACCAACCAGCCAACTAGCCAGCCAATTAACCAAAACCCTTGCACCATAGATGCCTCAGGTTGTCGACTGCGAGAACGGTGGCTCTGCCAATCATGAAAGCCATCCATCACCTTCCAGTGGTTTGGTTATTTGTCAGCACTATCCCCACATAATCCTGCAGTGGGACCCTATTTGCTGAGAACCCTAAACCCTAAACCCTAATAGCTTCCGAGCTCCTTAGATGTACCAACGGGAATTGACTTGCTTTGGTGAAGGTGCGCAACTAGATGAGTCATGGCTCTGCCAGACTGCAGTTGTCTCAAATCACGGGAGTCCCCACGGTTTAGGCTCCCGAACAGAGTGGGTAGTGTAGGGCACCCTATCTTGGGATTTCGCCGTTTAACCCTAAGACCTAAACTGCGTCATACCGATTGCAGTACCACAGGGGACCACTGCTTTGAGACATGGTCAGATTGTAGGCGTTTCACTGATCTGTCAAGACTTGGCTTGCGCCTCAGCTGCCCGGTTAGCAAGTGCATATCAATGCAACACACTAACTTCGACTCTGAACTACTGATTCCCAGTTTGGAGCCTCAAACCCTGAAACCCGACCTAAGCCTTGTGAAATGGCAACTTCAAGACTGCAACGTTGCCAAGCTGCACGTTGATGACACAAGACTCGCTGGACGCATCCAGTCCCCTTAGCACTCCCTTCTGAGAGAACCCTGTTGAACGTATTTGTTGAGATTTCAGCCGAAGACCAGACAGCAAAACCCCTAGATACTCTAGAGGCGTCTACACAACCAGAGCCCCTGAGGCCAAACATCAGAGGTATCTTGCGCGACTTCCATATTCTCAGGGCCTGAGGGATCCAGTTGCATCATAACGGTACCAATAATCCTGCTGCATGACCATTTATGCACCCTTCATTCTGGGAATACTTGTATTGCAGTTCATGTGCTACTGTAGTTGGCCGTGCCGAGATTTAAGACTATTAGCAGTTACTACCTTTGAACATGCGGCAAGTTCAAAGGAGACATAAGATCCAGGGACAACAGGAGCCCTAAGTACTGTGGGGTAAGCCACAGCCTAGTGATTGCCACGTCCGCGCATATGTCCCCAACATATTATAGTAGTTTCCATTTTACTTTCCATTATCCCAATATGACCCCAATATACCCTATAATCCCCTATATAACCCATCATAGTAGTTTCCATCTTATTTTCCATTATCCCAATATAACCCCAATATATTATGGCGAATTAGACCCCTTCGCATATTACCAAGGCCAAGCTCCTCTAAGCGCCCAAAGTGCCAGTATTATTATTACTATTATTATTACTATTATTATTACTACTATTGTTATTATTACTATTATTATCATTATTACTATTATTAGAATTCTCCTTTGGCGAGAAAGCCAAAGCCGATAGGCTGCTCCCTATCGAGCGCTAGTTAAAAGTTTCCTTGTAAGTCTCCTACTGTGCTTCTTTGCTGTCGGTGGCCAGGGTAGGTACGGATTGCACAGCATGTAGATCCCTAAGGGTCCATGAACGGCGCTTCAGTTTACCTCAATGTTTCAGTACTTAGACTGTTAACAGATTTCATCCTGAAATCTTCATGTGCTTCTGGGGGGGCTTTTTTCCAACGCCCTGCCCCCGCTGAGCTGGGAGAGCGCAAGTCGGCAAATATTGTGATTAGGCACCCGGAATACGAGTGAGCAAAAGTCTGCTTCTAGGGTTTCGAGGGTTTTCTGTAGTGCACCTCAAGTGATCATATCCCTGGCATGGGTAGTACATCGAAGGCACAAAAGAATGTGGCACGCAGCTGGAACATGCCAAAGACATATCCTTGAGATTTCAGCGGGGTTTTATACCTGCACCCACCTACTGTGTACCGGTAGGACTGTCAAGGGTTAAAGCTACTGAGCCTTCGGTGTATGCAGCCACATATACTACCAGGTGGGAACACCGGTCCTAGCACGGAGGGGGAGTGGAATTCCTTCTGTTGATGCGAGAACTGGCTGTCCGTAGTATACAACGATGGCATAATTACCAGGTATACAGTATACAGTACTTAGGATCACGCAGGACTTCTTATCAACTGTAGTACTGGACAGATGGACCGCGAGGTTTCACGTTTTGCGTAAGCAGAGTCGGTGGCATACCATGCGCTTGACCCTGGATGCCATGCCCACCCCAAGAATGTCATGGATGGGACAGGTATGCATATGGCTACAAGTACCATTCTGGGGACAGTCTTAGGGATGGCGGCTGTACCCACACGAGGCTTTGGTATGCGTGTACCATACTGAGAAAATTTATGGCCCTTGAGGCTCACACTCTCATATGCATGCACACATAAACACATACCTACATACATACATACAGACAGACAGACAGACAGACAGACAGACAGACATACAGACATACAGACATACAGACATACAGACATACAGACAGACAGACATACAGACGTACAGACAAACATACATACAGGCATACAGACATACATACGTAAATACATACATACATACATACATACGTACATACATACATACAGACATACATACAGACAGACATACAGACATACATACATACACATTCATGCAAACGTTTTTTCATTTTGCAAGGCACACCGCAGCGATAGACATGAGCATGTTGCAAGCCCCCATCTCCCAAACGCCCGCAGCATTTACCCCTTCTGCTGCTAAGTTTGCTCATAAACATTCCATGAACCAAACATATGGGACCATCATTTTGACAACCACCCATATATTTCTATTTGAAAACTTTTCACTAAACAGCCGGCAGATGAAGCCCACAAATTCGAGAACCATTAAACGCCCTGGTGTTTGATCAGTGGGATTGTCCGCTAGGCTAGGCAGGAAGGCGTCTTACAGTAACAGTTACTACCGTGGAAAATAGGAGTTAGAATGGCCTCTGAACGAAATCGCCTTTAAGGACAGTTATTGGGACGGGGAATGACCCAATGTCTACACCTGAGAAAGGATTCCTGTCGGGCTTTTGCAAGCTTTCACCCTAAACCCTAATTCATACACCCCAATCCCTACGCCTTTAACCCTAGACCCCAAGTGTGACCAGAAAAGCTCCCATGCTTCTTTCTTGCTAAGGCAGCGCGTGAGCACCCAGAAGTACTGAACACTGAGCCTTATATAGAAGCCTTAAACCCGCCGCAAACCCAAAGCCCTAAACTGTAAACCGCCCCAACGCCTAAATGCCCTAAATTGTGGCTTAGGGTTTAGGGTTTAGGGATTTAGGGTTTAGGGTTTAGGGCCACATTTCTCACTGCTTCCGCCATGCGCCGAGCTCCTTTCATCGCATGCCGAAGGCGCTACCAGTAGGGGGGTGGGGGTGTTAAAATGACAGGCCCTGGGTTTTGCAATGGGTGTAGGGGTTTAGGGTTTAGGGAGAATACAGGGATGTGTACAATTCATGAGATTCCGGATCCTCAGGGGTTAGTCTATCTACCCTCCCCAAAGAAGAAGTGGCTCTTGTTCCCTGCAATGCGAGTATGTTGATAGAATCTAGCACTAAGGATCCAAGCTCCCAATGGCCATATGCACCCCAAAACTTGTACTGTACAAATATGCGTACCAGATTCCCGAGTAGTTTCTAAATTTGCGGGTATACCTGGACGTCCCAAATATAGACCCATGATAGCGACCGTTAACCCCAAATTCGTGGGAATATGGGCCATAATCTTGGGTACTAAGCCCTTATGGAATCTTCGGCTTGGGGTAAGGAAGCGTCATTTTGAGGGGGACATCACTGCATGTCCTAACTTGCACGGGAGTATGGACAGATTTCCACTGAGAGATGGGTTTGGGGCTAAGGATTCAGGGGTTCAGGGTTCTAGGGTTTAGGGTTTAGGGGTCTAGAGTTAGGGGTTAGGGGCCTTTTAATTTTAGGGGTTTGGGGCCTCACCTACTAAACCCCCCAAAACAAGCCCTGAATCCTATCATGGTCTTTCTCAAGGAGGATGGGCGTAGGTTTCAGGGTCTTTGTGCCGGCTCTTGCTACGCATGAACTTTGAGCTCCCCGAAGGCGATAGTTTCGACTTGCTGGGTTTCAGGGTTTAGGGCTGAGGTTTGAACTTAGGGTCAGAAAGCCCCCCCCCATGAAGAAAACTTCAGACGTTGGAGTTCTGAAGTTTGGTTCAGCTACTTAAGGATATCCATGAACCTAAGTCCTCATGCTCAGTTGTAAGCTAGACCCAAAACCCCTGATCGCAACTACCCAATCCTCCTTGGGAGTTTGTCACCATCACCCTGGCATAGTGCTCCAGGAAACCCCAGCAATGCCCTTATAATCCCGTTCATCCACGAGGGCCCCAGGGATACCCTTTCTGAGAGTTCTCACATGAATGCATTGGGAGTACCAGAAACAAGGTTGCCTACATTTCCAGGGAACCGACTTCACAGAGCACTTATAGCACCCAAAAGCTCCTACGTGGTTCCTCGTTGGTTTTTGCTATGTTTTGTTGTACATGATTACGATGTACGATCCTACAAAGAACTACATAGGAGGGTCTGGGTTGTTGTGGCCAAGAGGGGGTGACATGGGGTCCACGTCAGTTTGGGAAAGGGTACTTACTAAGGTTTCCCTTGCTTCCGGCAGAAGAGGCTCTTTCTGTTTTGATGAACCGGATCCAAGTTGTACATTTTACACATTTGGGGGGATTATACGGTAGGGCCCAGTCTTCATTTCAGCAGGATAAGGTCCATTGGCCTGAAGTCCCAGCCCCTCTACCCCTTTGGAGGAAGTCATCCAAGAGGCATGAGACATCAGCATGTGATTCCATGGCCGACCAAGCTACGGGCCAACATGCTCAACGCGATTCTATTGCAGGATGCGGGGCATAGGGGCCCACGACTTTCTGCAGGCTCAGGTGGATCTACTGCACTGTCAGTTTGGAAGCCCGGTGATCGTGTCTCAGAACCAAACATTCCATCCTCATCCAACCTCACTCTAACTCTAAGCCAATGTTCACTTTTGCGTCTCTTCCCAAACCCTTTAACCCCAGTCCGGTTGATCCTGCTTGGGCTTCGCCATCCTGACCCCAGCTCCTTCTACCTTTCCGTTGAGCCCTGCAGTCCTGTTCGGTGTTCGTAAAGCAGTTGACTCTGGTTTCTCGTTTAGCCAGCTATTTGGTTCGTGGTCCCTATGGCCGTCTTTTGCGTGGTGAGCTGCCCTGCGCGTATAGGTGGTGCTTGACAAGAGAACCTGTTGCGCGGGCCACTCAGCTTGAGTTTGTTTGGCTAACCCAAAGGGTCCTAAGTACCCATATGGGGAATACTTAGCCAAACCACAAGGGAAATTACTACTACAGAAACCATACTTTGTACCATATAGATACTTTGGACCCTTTGGGTAAGACATATTGAGGCCCTGAACCGGCAAATTACACAGGCTTGGGAAGCCCTAAATAATCTTTAAGAAATCCCAGCTTTGCGAGCCCTACACGCATCATATGGGGATTTCCCAAAATTAGGGGTACCTTATTGGGGTTCCCCATAAAAAGGCTTCTAGTATATTGGGGTCTATTTTGGGGTCCCCTTATTTTCGGAAACTACCATATTAAAGGCTTTTGGAAGCCCTGGGTTCATGCTACAGTCGCAGGTCTCGCTGTCTGCAGCTCGCGCTCGTGACAGCGAGATCCTGGAGAAGCTCGGTCGCGTCCAGAAGGCCTTTGACGGATTTCAGGGCTTCAGGTTTAAACTTTGCCTAGCCTTCCCAAATGCTTGCAAGTATAGCATATATACCAATTATTCCATAGTGAAATGCTATCATTCGGAGTATTTGGGAGGTCCAGGTAAGATTTATAGAGCTATGGTAGTTTGATTTTAGTAATTTGGTTAGCCATGGGGGCTTATACTGGGATTTGCATCCACAATCAATGGTAGGGCTACTTGGAGCAACCTGGACCCCTAAACCCTAAACCCTATAGTCCGCTTAAGCAGATAAAGCATGGCTTTGGGTATGTTATAAGAAGATCTCCAAATGCCCCATATTCTATCTACTAAAGGGGGACTATAAGTCAATAATAAAGATACCCAAGTATGGCATACAAGCCCTTGATGAGCCATTGAAAATTGCTTACTCCGGGTATTAGGGTATCGTCTAGGTATATAGCCTGATATGCAGTTTTCCGGGGATGCTCTTGCCACTGGGTGGTTTTGGGTTAGCTAGGCATATCACATACATGCAACATATAGAACAAAATGTTATGTGCACATATATATATATATATACACATGCTTTCATGATTAGCATTGAAGCCCTGGGGTTGCTAGTAGGAATCTTGCATGACTTTGGTATATTAGAACAGCATAATTGAAAAGGGTAGAAGGTACTTGGGTCCAGCAGGATGTTTAGTAGCAACCCTAGCCCGAGGTTCAGAAACAGTCCGCAGATGTACTCAATTGCAACAATTCTAAACCCAGAACCCTCAACCCTAAACCCTGAACCCTCGACCCTAAATGTTGCATCAGGGCTTCTCCGGTTGGTGTGTGGGCCTCTGTCTAGGATAGGTCAAGACTAGACAGGTATTGATTTTCAGCTCTGCACGTTTTGAACGATCTTTTTTGGTACGGAGTGTAGGCGCTTCAAAACTCTGGAGCACAAAAGGTCCAGATAGTAAACTTTGGCCTGTCATCGACTTCTGACGTATTCTCAAGATACCTGGCATCCTTGAACAGCATGTTGGCCATGAAAGCTTCTTTAAGCCAATCATCTTGTCTGCGTTTAGCTCAAGACATGTGAATCTGACCTAACCCCAAAAACCCTAAACCCCTAAATCCTAAGCCTAAAACCCAAAACCCTAACAACTGTGTTGTGATCGTTTTTGGTACCCCAGGTTGTTGGTGCCTACTGTCTTTTCAGAGCGACGCCGTCATCGTGCCTGGATGAAGACATCTCGCCGGCCTAACCCAAAGGGTCCATGTACCCAATAATTAGGTCCCCTTTACAAACATCTATGGGGGTATATAGGGATGGGGTTTAGGGTATAATGGGAAAGAACATGGAAACTACCGTATTACATTCGGTTTTATAGGGGTTATATATCTATATATATATATAGGTTTTATATTGGGGTTTTACTGGGATAATGGAAAAGAAGATGGAAACTATTATAATGGGGTTATTCTAGGTAGAGATTGAACAGAATCCCCATTATGGTCCCAGGCTCCTCCCATTCTTACAGTATATCTCAGGCCTCAACACGAGGTTTAGGGTTAGGGGATATAGGTAATGCTGCTACATTATCTGCTTAGGTCCTATTACCCTGTGCCCTGAAGCCTTAAATGATTGCCCTCTCAACCTACCCTCCAACAAGTCAGCTCCTTGCAAACAAAGCCCAGTGAGTCGTCCCTGTATCTACCCAACTCCACACTCACATGGCACCTGAAAAAGGACCCTACGACAACTACTGTCCATGTAGAAAGACCCTATCTGGTAGTTTCCCAAAATAGGGGGACCCCAATATCGACGCAAAAAGATTATGCTCCTGAGTATAGGGGGGCTCCCTAAACGGTTCCCATGACTCTGGGAAACCCCCATATGGGTTCCAAGTTGATTTGGTAGTGGGCAGGCCGCCGAATCGCACAAGCAGCAGACAAAGCTGCATCAGCAGCAACATGAGTGGATCGAACAGGTGTCTTGGCAAACCTTCAGATTCAGCCTTTGGGGTTTCAGCCTTTGGGTTGTCCGCCTTTGGGTTCAGGGTTTAGGGTGTTGGGTTCAGGGCTGTTGAGATTCACTTTATGGCCTTGAGGGGACCCCAAAGTAGCTGACTCAGGGGGAAGTGAAGGGAAAGACAGGCCTTACAGGATGCATACATTCTGTTGGTGTCCGTTTATGTACGGGATCATCGGCAGAAGCTTGCATAGTCGGAGGTGGCAGGGAAGGGCTTCAGAGGCGGTCACCAGCAAAAAAGACCCACAGGTTTTGCAATCGCATCTGCCGTCAGTAAATTGACCGTGAAGCTGAAACTTTCCAAAGTATAGTTACCCAACACCCTGAGTGGAAAACGAGCACTCCGGCATCCTTTTGGCAAAAGGGCTGCGTAACATGCAGGAGCTGTTGATTTCCATGTACGGGGAAGATGAGCTTGCAGATGACGAATATGTTCCTGTTATGAACAGGTACTTGCTGTCTGTGATTTGGTTGAATTTCCCAGCTCGGGACCAGATAGGCAGCCCAGTGAGGGAGATGAGGACACTGGCCCTGGGCCTCGACCTCATCGTCAGGAATAAAGTCGATGCCGCAGGGGACTGGTTGATGCAGCGACGGTAGCAGCAGTGATCTTGGTCGATTCCTTGAGTTGCTCCCCGATGATCTCCTTGGTGGGGGGGCAACCCTAGTGGAGACGGAATGGCCGTGCAAACTGCCGAGGCTGAAGCTCTCCAAGTTGGAGGCCCCCTCAGGGACACCGGGGGGGCACGAAGTCAGGCAAGACTTTGGCCCCGCCCAATTCGAAATCCACAGTTGGCCCTCTTACGCCCGAAAACCCTAAAACCAAAAATGTGAACCCCCAAACCTGATCCCCTAAACCCTAAACCCTAAACCCTGGTCATCAGGTAGCCTTACCATGCTACTAGTTGAAGGAAGTTTTGCATACCGGTCGTAAGAGCTTTTCCAAATCCACCCTGAACTCTCATTAAGTCACAGGTCCCCATACCGCTCCCCCTGCACCACCCACTCCCTATAGGTTCCCCCTCATAAGGGCTAATGCCAGGAGAGCCCACAATTGCACAGTCCTTCAGCAATACAGGGATCCAAGGGGACACCACAGGTTACCTTAAAACCCTAAACCTTAATCACTACACCCTAAGCCCTAATCCCGAAAGCCTAAACCCTAATCTTTAAACCCTACACCTTAATGCCTAAAACCCAAACTGCATTTTAGGAATCTTACAGCCGAAATCTTCAAGCATCTATCAGGGGCCGAAGGAGCCTATGTAGGGGTTTCCCAAAATTAGGGTACCTTCCTGAATGGGATTTAGGATTGGGGGGGTAAGGGTTTTAGGTGTAGGGATCTAGAACATGGAATATAGCATCTTTTTATACTGTCTGCTTCCCCATACTTGGGGGAAGGATCTGATGATTTGGGGTGACCAGGCTTTCCAGCGAGGATGTTGCACAGACCCACGGAGTAATCACATTTTCTTGTAAAGAGACCCATCTTAGAGACCCATTCTTTCTGGAGTCCCACCCTAAACCCTAAGCCCTAAACCCTAAACCCTAAACCTCAACCCTAAGCCCTAAACCCTAAGCCCTAAACCCTAAACCCTAAGCCCTAAACCCTAGTATGTGAGATCCAAAAGCAAGGCTAGGAGTCTGCGACGTGAGTCGCGACGATTGGAGGCGCCTCGTCGGGCTCGTCGGGGGGAATGCAGTGGTTATGCCATATGACCTATAGTCTAAATAAACTCCCAATAACCCCTATAGAAGTTCCCTATATAATCCCCTATACAAAGAGGGTTATATAGGGGATTATATAGGGAACTTCTATAGGGGTTATGAAGGGGGATGCTCGGAGTTCAGACTTTTGCTCATATAGGTTTCGGGGTAAGGGGTTCAGGGCTCAAGCAGGGTTTAATATGGGGTCCTGGGATCTGCTTAAACTCCTGCCCCATTTTCAAGGTACCTGTTCTTAAGAAGATATTAGGAAGAAGGTTAGGCACCCCCAAAAGTTTAAAAGATGGTAGGTAGGGTGTAAAGGTTTGAGGGTCACATGTTGCCAAAAAGCTCTACAGGTAGATGGATTCAAACAGAAGTCGTTTTCGAGTACACTAAGGGTATAAGTGCCTCATGATCAGATACTTACCCAAAACCAATACCATAATTACGCCTGCCCAAAACCCAAGTACTTAATTATTGGGTACATGGACCTTAACCCCTAAACCCCATATATCCCTATATACCCTATAGATGCCTTTAAAGGGGCCTAATTACTGGGTACATGGAACCTTTGGATTATAGTCAAGTCTGGCTTCGTGTGCAAGTTCTGGTAACCAGATCCGGCTTGCAACCAGGGATGGGAGCATGAGATGAGCCATAGTCTAAACTCCTTAAATGCGGGGGTTATATAGGGTTTCGATTCCAAACTCCTTAAATGTGGTTCATAGGTGACTATATAATACTATATAGGGCTTAGGAATAGGGGTTTGGGGGGATTACAGAGGGGACTACTACAGGGGTTATTCAGAGGGATACGGGAACAGGAGATGATGATAAACAGCTTTACGCCAGGAAAGGCTTACAAGAGGGTAGCGGAAGTACGGGAGTTTCTGGGCATGCTGGAGGAATTCTGCTTCCTCGTTGATGCTGCGGATTGACAGTGAATCCTTACCGCTGCTCATTTGGGCCCTGAAGATTTTGACGTGTGCCTTGAAAGCCTTGGAGAAGCCATGACGGCTTGGCTGGGGCCGCGCATTCGCGGCTGTCGCGCTCACTGGGCGCGCGACCATGAACTTGAAGACATAGCTGGAGACACCTTCGACCTTAGGCTTTCGTCCCAGCGGTACATTTGAACTTGAAGTCTGGAGTCCAGAATTCTTGGATTCACGTGCAATCCTGGGCCCTTTGCACACGGCCCTTCATCTGCAAACCTCAGCCTGATACGCCCAATTTCTGTAGGACACGGCCTGTAGTCCCCGATGGAGCGGCATCAAGATTCAACACAGCCCTTGCTCCTTACGGTTTCCCCAAATACGCAATGAAGATCCTCTGTGAACCCATCAAACGCCTCTGATTTGATCCTGCCTCCGTGTCGACCCCCAAAATGAAATCCTACATCCTAAACCCGAAACCCTAAACCCTGAAGGCCTAACCCCCGAACCCTGAGAACCCCTTGATCCTACCAACCTTGGAATCCTAATCCTCAAATACATGCAGTCCCCCGCAAGTAGATAGAATGTGAGCTATAGTCTAAACTCCTTAAAGAGGGTTATGTAGGGGATTATATAGGGGATTACTATAGGGATTATTAAGGGGGATACGAGGAGTTTAGACAATAGCTCATATGGGGTTTAGGGTTTAGTGGGTGTAGGGTTTAGTTCTTGCGGGCCCTTAAGTAGATAGAATATGAGGTATATGGGGATCTGATTATACTATACCCAAAGCCAGATTCTATCTACTTACGGGGGACTATACCCACCTCCTAAAGTCCTAAAACCTCAAGCGTGAACTCTCCACTGCTGAGGCCAAACAAATCCTCAAATCCACTTGTGACGGTTCAGGTGATTTAAGGTATTCTATTTGTAACGGAGAATCACATTGGACAGGAAACGAAAAGTGACATGAAAACTTGGATTATATGCGGGACTATAGGGATTTACCTAAACGATCGAGTAAGCACCCTAAACCCTAAGCCCTAAACCCTAAACCCTTAATTGGGGTTGGCCTCCTTCCTTTACAACCCCATTTATCACCCACTTGTATACTAAGTCCCGTGAACCTGGAGGTACTGTCTTCCGAAGCATTCAAGTATGTACATAGCACGTACCTGGCGCCCAAATAGGACTGTAAATCCTAAACCTTCCATAGCCCCTAAGAGCTTAATATCTCATACCGAAAATCCCAAAGCTGGAGCCCTGAATCCTACTTGTGTCCTTAACCCTTTCTTGGAGTGTCAGGGGATTTAGTCAGTACACTTATCACCCCTATAAGCCACATAGTAACCACGGTTGCCCTCTTTGTTCACCCACTTTGCCGGCCCCTAAATCCCAAACCCTAAACCCCCAAACCCTATATAACCCATGATCGTAGTTTCCATGTTCTTTTCCATTATCCCCATATAACCCCCTTAGAACCCTACTATTCCCCCAATGGGTAAACCATTTTGGCATCCTGAGGATGAGTTGATGACAGCATCGGCGGAGCTAGGCTTGTGGTCGGGCATCCCATGGAAGGGATGTGAGATTCAGAGGTTCTTCTTAGGGGTTAAGGCTTAAGGTAGACCCATGATTAAGAACGCCTTTCCTTTTTAAGGGCCTTAATTTTAGGATCCCTATCATAAACCCCATTAAGGGGAGGGGGTTTATCAATCAGGGATCTGGTTTAGGGTTTAGGATATAGGGTTCAGGGTTCAGGGTTAGGCAGGACTAGGGTTACAGGGGAGTCTTTAGGTGGGTAGTTACCAGGTGGGTACCCTGACATGAGGCGTGTATACGGCCTGTATGGGAAACGAGGACTACGAAAGGGCTATGTAAGGCTTATAGGCGAGAAGCTACCCACCTAAGACTTCCTTAGACAGGGCTTAGGGCTTGGGGTGTACGAGTATGAGGGAGATATGTTTCCCTGAGGGTCCTAGTACCTAATAATCATATACTTTCCCAAAACCAATACGATAAGTACTATTACCCCAAACCCAAGTACCTAATTATTGGGTACATGGACCCTCTGGGTGTCAATAAAGGGAGATCTAGAAGCCTAAAGATGTACCAGTAATGGAGGATCAAGTTGAAAGGACAATGGATAATGAGATGGAAATTGGTTTTCTCGTTTACATGAACTGCAAGGTAGAAGCCCAACAAAAGATAGGATGAGAGGATCGGTGTTTTAAAGTTTTGGTGCTTTCTGTAGTAGGGTATGGCGGGGTTAGCATGAATTATGTGAACATATCACGCTTGTGGCTGTAATGTGCTCCGTCTACGGTGCCCAAACGGGATATCCATTGAGCCATGTAGTAGATCAACTATATGTCTAGACATGATAGCTCAAGGAAATCCTTCGGACTATGCATTTGCGCAGTCCTTAGGTCGCAGAAGGGCGAGGCACTGGGCATGGGCTCTACCTATACACGGAGGTAGATACGGCTTATATGTCGCAGAAGGGCAAGGCACTGGGCATAGGCAGCATAGGCCCTACATACATATATACGCAGGTACATACAGGTCATATGGGGATTATTCAGGGTTGAGGGACGTGATTCCAATAATGGGGAATCAACTGGAAAACATGAGCATGAAGCGGAACTGGGCTTATATAGGGGCTTATGGGGATCACTGCTTCCTTGGAAGGTCGGGGGGGGCGTAGTAAGTAGGATAATAATGGGGATATCTGGGGTTTCTATATGGCTCAAAGTTTCTCAAAGGGTTCACGAGTATGAGGGTTAAGGGTTTACTCACGGCGTTTTCCTGACCCTCCAAGTAGACCCCCAAAAATCCCATGCCAAACTCAATGGACCCTTAAGCTCTAAACGCCGTGGATGGAAGACATTCTTTGCTGCCCCCGCGTAATCCTGCAGTTCCCGTAGTGGCAAATCATAAGTGGTTGGGCAGACTATCCTGCATCATCCTACGCCACTATGTGGCTCCAGCAGATTCAGCTTCTTGATGAGGCAGTGTCTCGGTTGAACTTATCATACTCAAAGAGACCTTCGCAATCCCACATGCTTTCCCAATCTCCAGAAACTGAAAGCCCCCCTGAACTCTAAATCTTGACCCCAAAAGCCTTCCAACACTCGCTCATGGACCCTGAGCTTTAAGTCCCGAACCCTAGACCCTCAGCATCCTAAACCCTAGACCCTAAACACCCCAAATCCCCTAGCGCTTAATCCATGAGTTTTGCCCCTTTGCGCCCTAAACCCTAGACCCTAAACACTTCAAATCCTAGACCCTTCAGAATCCATAGTTTATGCTACTTGGAGGGTCAAGGGACTCAGTAAGTAGTTGAATAACCCGTACGACCCATATAGTAACCCTAGTTATCCTAATAACCAACCTAGTTACGAAGTCCCATGACCTTAGCCCTACACCCTAAACCCTAACCCTAAGGCTCAAAATAGCCCAAAAGCCTAGTATAGTATGGTCTGTGGGCCCAAAAGCCTTAGATTTTGAGTCCTTAGAGCCTTAGGGTAACCAGTAAGTCCCTACGGTGGATACTAAAACTCCTGCATGACCTTAAATACCCTAAACCTTGGGAATAACGGTACTATAGTATACTAAGGTCACGCAGGATTTTTAGTGTCCACCGTATGCGGGCCTCTACGGGCCTTTCAATGGGTTTTGGATAGCAGGTACTGGGGTTGCCGGGCAGCTTTTAGGGTCGGTAGGCTAAACCCTGAACCCTAAGCCCCTAAACTCCCCTAAGCCCTAAATGTCCATTATCCCAGTATAACCCCAATATAACCCCTATATTATACCCCTATACAACCCCAGGTTGTGCACAAGGCAAGCCTACAACTTCCGGATCCTTTTCACTTAGGAACGTACCCTGAAGCAAACTGGTTCGGGGTTTAGGGTTTAGGGTTTGAGCCTTTTGTAGTTCCAGATTAAATAGCATCAACATACTATAATAGTTTTCATTTTCTTTTTGCATTTTCCCTAAATAGCCGCAATATACTATGAGAGTGTGCCCTGAAGCAAACTGGGGGCTTGGTGTCCTTTAGGATACAATCAGCGTGTTTAATGAAATTTGAATTATTTTTGGGGAGGGCAGAACAGGGGGTGTAGAAAGGACTTCATCAGTTGAATGTCCAGTCTAGGCCCTAAACCCTAAACCCTAAACTCTAGGATCTTACAAAGCAAGTTTTGTCAGCCCCCACTATCAGATCCTCTTGAAGGAGCAGCAGCCTGTAAGTCTCTAACAGGCACTTTGTGGTTCCTTGGGTGTATAGGTTAGGTGGACCCCCCACCCTGTAATAGTGACTATAATGGATAATAGGGATTACATTAGGGTCCTCTTATAGTCCTATCATATCACTATTACAGCGTCGGGGGTCCTCCTAATGTATAGAAGACTGCATCATGGCTTCCTGTAGGTCGGGCATTTAGGGTTTAGGGACGGTCTTGGGTTTGTGCCCAGGTTTTGTTCCATGATGTTGATGAGACGGTCCCCTCACTCACCAATAGCGACCACAAGGGATAGTGTTGATAATCACGTTCGTGCCTCGATCGTCGGCATAGCCTGAGTTTTTCCTGAAGCCTCACAAATCTAGCGTAGTAAAATCATATTCATGATATCATATGGGGCTCACATGGAGGGGGAATTGGGAGAAAGGGTTGCAGGGGGGAGTTTGCCACAAACAGAAGGCACCTTCCGGCACTCATCAAACAGCCGGGCGTGGTTTCCGAAAATTGCGGGTGCAAAAACTGCAAAAACTGCAACGCGATTGCCATGGACAGGAACAGGTGGAAAGGATTGGAAACCATGTTTTTTCAGAGTCCTACTTCGAGATTGAAGTGGCAGACGACTGCGTCTCACCGTGTCAGGATTAAGGAACCTGAGCCCTGCGCTTGACAGCCTAAACCCCAAACAGACAACCGCGGAGGACACGGAGCTGACGACCATGCTAGGTCTGCGTCAGGCCCCCAGGACTCGCCCCCCCACGCAGCAAGCTTGGTCTTGCCTAAACTGACGTGGAGCCCCAATGTAGCCCACATTAGTATTGGGGTAATATAGGGATAATGGAAAATAAAATGGAAACTACTATAATGGAGAATCAAATGGAAAAGAAAATGGAAAATGAAACGGAAACTAGGAGCTATAGTCTAAACTCCTTCAAGGGGATTATATGGGGGACTATATTTGGGAGTACTATAGGGGATATTAAGGGGGATACTAGGAGTTTAGACAATGGCTCATTTGAAGAGCACTAGTCTTAGTAGAGCTTTCAGGGCTTCCACGTCAAATTCAAGGTCAGGTATCCCGAGACCCTTGAGTGTTTATGGCTTGGGATGTCGGATTCAAGATCTAAGGTTGAAGGTCTCCGATATATTGGCTTTAGCGTTTACGGTCAAACGGTTTATGAAGCAGTCTTCATTTTCTTTTTCATTATAACCCTAATATATAACTACTATAACCCCAACCCCATAATCCCAATGTTCCATTTTCTTTTCCATTTGATTCTCCATTATAACCCTAATGTAACCCCAATAGTTTCCGTTTTCTCTTCATCTATCCCAATATATACACCCCCTAAACCCTAGACCCTAATATTGCCGCAATATAACCTAGAAGTTTTGGCTAAGAACCGCTCTACTGTGAGCCCTAGACCTTAGAGATAATGGAAAAGAAAGACTAGTTTGGTATATTAGGGTTAGACTGGGGTATATATTAGGGTTATGTAGGGATAATGGAACAGAAGCTGGAAACTACTTTAGTATATTGGGGTTCAGGGTTTAGGGTTGTATTGGGATAGTGGGAAAGAAAACGGAAACGATTTTAGTATATTGGGGTTATGTTGGGGATGATGGAAAAGAACATGGAAACTGATATATTACATAGGACCTTCCGATGCTTGTGCCACAACATGCCTCGTAAATCCTGGACCTTGATTTAGAGCTCTCCGCACATTTTTTTGACGAACCCTAAACCCTAAACCCTATACCCTAAACCCTAAACCCTAGAGGGTTTCATGGAATAATCATCGGGTAAGCTTTGAATCGTGACAGCAACTGTGAGCCCTGAGCATGAGATCCAGGCTTTTCCTGGGTTGCTGTTAAGGAACTTAAATTAAGTTGCTATAGGGTTTAGGGTTTAGGGATATTATCCCCCTATAATGGAGAATCAAATGGAAAAGAAAATGGAACATGAAATGGAAACTGAGGGAATATAGGGATTTAAGGAACTTAAATTCAGTTACTATATTGGGGAAGCCCTATTATTTACTATATATACCCATTATGGTAACTTAATTTAAGTTCCTTAACAGCAACCCAGTTTCAGTCTAGGAGCTCGACTTACTAGTGCTAAACGCGGTGTGGGCAGAGCTCAAATACAGACAGCCTTATACGGAATTACACAACGGTTATCAGTGAGACCACTCCCCCCGGAGAATGGGCCAGGGAGCCGATAGTTTTGTATAGCACTTAACATCCTGTGATGTTCATGGATTAAGAAAGGAGTCTGAGCAATCTTCATACTTTTCCCCAAACGCTTCTTCTGATTCTTTTAAGCTTCGAAACAGTTTCTCAGGCCCATGAAGCCTAAGCACAAAGCTTCAGCCCTGTGCCAACCGTTTACTCCTTTTCGATTGTTATCCTCAACCCTTAGTGGCATCTCCCAAAACCATGTTCTTCGCCCCTGGGCCACAAGCCATGACTTCACGCCATGCAGCAAGCCCTAAACCCCTAGCTTTCGGCCCGAAACAGTTATTTTAAAGAAGTCTCTGCATTCTTTACAGAACCCCTTCAATCTTTTCATGATCCCTTCATATCCCTGAACCCTTGCATGTAGCCTAATTTTGGGAATCCTCCGACCCGAAACCCAAAACCCTTTTGCATATTTTGCAACATGAAACCCTTTCGTGAAAGCAGGTTTCTGGGAGTGGCTCTAAATGGAGATGCTTGCAGGTAGCCTAGTGATATTGGGTGGTTCTGACAAACGCCCATGTTAGGAAAAAAGCCCCGGCCATGAACACTCGCCACAATGGATAATGGCAAGTATATCTAGGTCCCCATAGAGTACAGTCTTTCCATACCACTGTTCGTGGGTGAGGGGTTCACTTCACATGTCAGGTGTGCAGTTCATGGGCGAGGACGGTGTAGACATGGGCGGTGTGCGTGGGGAGCTTGGAAATTTTCTGCAAGTTGAAAGGTCATGGTTAGCCAGGTTCTTAGCAGGGAATAAGGGAATATACTATATAAAAACAATATATTTCCCTTTTCCCTACTATGAACCAGTAAACAAACTTCGGTGTCGTCTAGGGTAATTTCAGGCAGGGTTGAACAGGGGTTTGGTTTTGCTTTAGGGTTTGGGGTTTAGGGTGTATAGGGTTTAGGGTTCAGGGTATAGGGCTTAGGGTCTAGGGAGGTAGGCTTCTAAGTTTAAAGAGGTTTAGGATGGTTACAGAGTTTCTGGATTCTAGGAGTAGGTCATACAGTAAGCACCACAAACAGGCTATAACAAGTGATGATCTTTTCACATCGGCTGCAATCACCAGGAACCTGGATGCAGGGTTGGGGTCTTGGGCCTGGGGTTTGGGGGTGTTGGGATTTTGAATTTGGCAGGGGAATCCAGAAAGTTCTGGGGTGCCAGCGTTTACTCGCATTCCCCAGTACTTGCCCGAACTGGGTTGCCCAGGTTCATGAGATACTTTCCCCATCAAACGTTCCCCACTCAGGACCCTGGACTTGAACATTTATGGGTGTTTTGGGTTTCGTTCTAGGGGCTTGGAAATTTGGAATTCAAGTTTATGAGGTGGGGTCTGCGGAAGCGCGCGGGATCCTTTTCCTGCGGGAAATTGGGTCGGGCTGCTCCTTCAGGTGTTCATGCGTTCGAAGGTCTCTTGACTTGAAGAGCTACAGTACCATGCGCAGTTCAGGCCCCCGGAGGGCTGAAAGGTGGATTAGAGGGTTTTGGGGCCAGGGGTATTTCATCCAGTTAAAAACCCAGGCTTACGGCAAACCTAGCTGCGGGTTTTGAGGCTTCGACGGGTAGCAAATACAACCGAAGCAGGCCATGTTGACAATTCCGCCTGAGATCTCAACATGCCTCATACTTAACCCCTAGACCTTTGACACTTGCAATGACCTCACCCGACCTAAAGCCCCCAAATGGTGGCTTATATAATGCAGATACAATCCGTAATTGGCTTAATGTCCCGTCCTGGACTTGTTTCAACTCATTAGCGAACTCGCCAACACTATGTGTGAGTTTTTCGAAGCAAGTGGCCGCACAGTTGCCATTGGGGACACCTACAATTGCAAAGCCCAAATCGACATGAAAGTTTCTCCCCTACGAAATCCCAAAGGTGTTGGACGACCGCAAGTTCCTTACAGTCCCCAAAGATCCCCAGCGCCCAAAGATCCCTGAACGTGCCCTGTTTAGAGACGCTCACATTTACAGTCACTTAAGAACCCCTGAATCCAGAGCCTAATGGTAGTTTCCCAAAATGAGGGGACCCCAACACAGACCCCCAAAGACTACCCAAATACTATAGTTCTTATTTTCAGGACCCCCAAAAAGGTACCCTTGATTTTGGGAAACCACCAATCCTAAACCCTAAACCCTAAACCCTAAACCCTAATGTTCCAAGGCAAGGAGTTCATGGACTGCTTCGCTGAAGCCCTCACGCGAGAGGAGGCCAGCTGCAGATGGTTCAAGCCCCGGGATGTACAATGGAATAGGGTTTTGGGTTTAGGGTTTAGGGTTAAACGGCTATACTACGGGGGATTATGTAGGGACGGCTGGACTACTACAGGGATCGACTCTCCATTCCGTACTTACGAGTAAGCCAAGCAGTAGCCAGCAGAAAACGAGCAACCAGAACTGGGCCCCTAAACCCTAAACCCTAAACAAAGCTGACCCCAATGTGCAGATTTAGCACCACAGAGGCTTTGCAAATTCTTCAGATACTCTGGCAGGATTTTCTTACCTTTGGTTAGCTGGGAATGAAGGAATGGAAAAGAAAATGGAAACTATAGGGATTATAGGGACAAGGAAAGTTTTGGTGAGCCATACTAAGCTAAGGTTTATACGTTAAGGTTCAGGGGTGGCTCCTCCCATTCTCATCTGATTTGTGGCCGAGGGGGTCGTGCACTGTGCGCAGACGGAGTCGCCAAAGCGTCGCAGAATCAAGCTTGAGTATGGGTCATACAGGTGGCAAGACCCAACGGTTGCATGTGCAGCGTTGGAGGTCATCCAGCTTGTTAGAGGCTTCTCCTAGCAAAAACATCTTGCATTCCCCAATGAGACGAGTATTCTCGCGATTTACAAGATCATACTACATAAGCTATAATTAGTCTCAACTCCAAGTATCCCGCTTAATAGCCCTTAGAATACTCCCCCATATGATCCCCTACATAACCCCTCTTTAAGAAGTTTAGACTATAGCGCATATGGGGACGCTCCTTGGGTTTTTTTGGGGTTTATGCAGGGTTTACTTTGAGTTTAGGATATATGAAGCTTAGGGTGTAGAAAGGGTTTAGGGAGTGGCTCTCTGTAGACTTTATAGGGTTTATATGGAGTTTTGACTTAGATGGGGCTTAGGAGCTGTAGGGCTTCCCCACAGGGAATATCTCATATTTCTTAGAAGCGAATGTATTCAGGGCCTGTGAGTGGGCACGTACCCACAAGATTGAACCGAACAACTCATGTCCATGATAGCTTGCAGTGTTTGCTCATTTACAAGTGCACCCATAAACAGCCCTAGACCCGCTAACGCCTGACAGAATCCTCACCCTGTTTTTATGGGCTCCAGCACCCAGTGAGGATGAAGGTGTGGGCAAGGATGCCAAAGCCCTCTGAACTCTAAACCCCTAAACCCTAAACCCCAAACCCTAAGCCCGAAGGGTTGTAAAAAAACACCTAAGCCCTAAACCCGAAGCCCTAAACCCTAAGCCCTAAACCCTAAGCCCTACACCCTAAGCTCGAAACCCTAAACCCTAAACCCTAAGCCCTAAGCCCTAAACCCTAAGCCCTAAGCCCTAAGCCCTAAACCCTAAACCCAAACCACGAGTTCCTTGGAGCAACCACGGGGTACTGCTATCTTTCCACCACCCCCGAGGCTCTATGATCCACACCGACAGCCTGGAATCCCTGAATCTGTGAGGACTCAATCCTGGACTCTGATTCTAGTGTAGAAGGCTGAGTAACCGGGGCCATTATTCCTGTAAACGCCTTTCACAATGATGGAAGAAGCTACCTCTAACCTCAGCTCCAATCCTTTTGCCCCCTACATACGAATCCTTCTAACAGCTGCTTCATCCTCACGTGAGCTATAGTCTAAACTCCTAGTATCCCTTTAATAACCCCTACCCTACTCCCCTATATAATGTCCTATATCACCCATTTAAGGAGTTCAGATTATGGTACATGTCATGCCCCATCTGCCTCTATCCTGAGGAGTTCTTGGGCTCGAACCCTAAAGCCAAATTTTCGTTTTTTCAGCCCCAACTCTAAACCCTAAACCCCTGGACCCTAAACATCTAAACCCAAACACCTAAACCCCCAAACCCTGATCACTTAACTGCGGAACCCTAAACCCTAAGCCCCTAAACCCTACGCCCCAGATCCTAGACCCTAAACCCTTAAACTCTAAACCCATGAGCGATGCCAGGGTGGATCTCCCCTTGCTCTGGTTGAGCCGCTGAGCTTGCTAGGCAGCCTAGGGGGTTGTAGCAAAGAGCTTAGGGCCTTCGTGGCCGAATTTGATTATAACCCAAGTTCAAGGGGGTATATAGGGTGCTATAGGTTTATGGCCGAGGGTAGTTATAGCCCAAGTTCAAGGGGTTATATAGGTTAATATGGGTTTAGCGTTGAAGGCGGCGACCGTTTGGTGGGGGGGCCCATGTCTACATCTAGTTTACATGCTCAAGGGAGCTCGTTCTGGACGTTTGACGGGGCTGTGCAGGGTTGAGACTTCAAGGGTTGAGGTCCCGGAGGGCTTGGAGCTTCGAACAGGATTTGATTGTTTAGATTGAAGGAATTAGGCACTTTCGTTGATTAGGACTTAGGATATAGGTTAAGGTAGGCTTCATGAGCGTCAGGTAGGGTCAGTGAGATAGCGGTTTCTTCTGTGTGATCACTTTGACTCATGGGACTAAAGTTCGGCTTCAGGATGTGGGTGTATGGGCTCAGGCTTATAGTCCCCTTAAGTAGATGGAATATGACCTTGGCTATTTTTGAATAAGATCCCCATATACCGTATATTCTATCTACTTAAGGGGGGATATAGCCATGTTGCGAACTCCATGCGAAGTTCTTGGAGGATCCTGGTCCCTGAGCCATACATGCTATATGAGCCATAGTCTAAACTCCTTAACAGGGGTAATAAAGGGGATTAAATAGGGGACTACTATAGGGGTTATTAAGGAGGATATTAGGTGTTTAGACTATAGCTGATATGGGATTTTTTCTCGAAATCATCCTTACACCATCAGCAAGGAGGACCACTATAGTTTCTTTGTCACATGCATCCCTATCAACGCCACTTGGGAATGGCACCGCTCAATCCGGCACGTCTTCGAGGCAGCATGACGTTGTTTCATGCGTTGAAGGAATCATTTGAATCAAAATCAACCCGAGCGCTATCCGTGCAACATAGCATTCAGTCGTGTTGGGATAAGTTTGAGTAAGAGCAGTTGCGCTTGTGCAAGTGTTCAGCTAGTAAACCTTCGTGCGCAATGACGCGGATTGCTGGTGCCAGCAGCAACTGACCAAGCAAGTGGGCGAAGTTTAAGCGCAAGCATTCCTGATATGGTGATCGGCACGCGGAATGATTTGTGAATTCCGAACCAGCATGGTGGGAAGTGTTGTGACTCTCATTTTCAGTGAAGAATATCACATGCTATGATGAATTAAGCACAGCACTGTTGAGTGCGGTTGCTGCCCGACTAAGAGAAAGTCCTTCAACTGCGCCTACACAGCCCTGGCCTTGCACTTGGTTTCGGCTCAGCAGCGCAGCTTCTTGGCCAAGCCAGTGATGGAGCTGGACGATGCGTATTGTGTGGAAAACCTTCTCGCCAGCAAGCACTTGCTTGCAGCAGAACCCGCAAGATGGCACGGTAAGGCCAAGAAACGGAAGAACCGGCAGAGGAGTTCGAGGAGTACCAGGACCTTCACCCAAACTTTGCCGTAGCCTCAAGTCGCGTGTGGGGTTGAGGAGCCTAGGCTGGTGGATTGAGGCGTTTGAGTGAGTCCTAAGACTACAATCTCTGCACGCTTCAAATTGCCCCTTAGCTGAATCCAAGTTTCTTTTTGCAAAGCACCCTTAAAGCGTAAAGCTTTCCGAGCCTCTACACTCCTTGTCAAGCTTCTTTGTCCACATAGAGCCGTTTGAAAATCACCTGCAACCCCAAACCCAAACCCTCAACCTTGCACAGTTTTTCTAGAATCCTCTAGGAGGACCCCCCCACCCTGTACTAGTGGTTTAATAGGAATATAAGAGGAGCGTTGTATAATCCGTATTATCCCTTATAGTCGCTATTACTGGGTGGGGGATGCACCTAACCCCTAAACCTAAACCCGAAATAGTAGCTTCCATTTTCTTTTCCATTATCCCTATATATCCCCTATACATATAGGTCCATCTAAAGAATCCTTGCTTTCCCTCCGAAAGAGGCTTGGGGGCGGACAGCACTTGGCGTCCCGTTCCTTGCGACGAGGCTGGTCGGAGCAATTGTCAATTGTCCTGGTAGATTTGAAAAGGACTTAGGATTTAGGATTTTTCTTGTTCAATGCCCCAGTCCTTGCATGAACTTCAATTCATGGATGGAGGGTTTGAATGAGCCTCCAATTTGGTGGTAGGAAAGAAGTTTGCATCTGCTGGAGTGGAGATCTCAGCTTAAACTGAGTGCAGCCCTTACACGCGATAATACCTGCTTATGGCTGTTGGCTCAACATCTCTACTTAAAAAGGAGCCCAATTCTTTGGTATCGTAGAGCTCATCTAAGCCTGAAGCCTCCAAAGATCAAGTGATATTTACAAACATATTCATGCTGATATTAAACACCCCCAAACCCCCAACATCGCGTATATACTTGGGCACATACTAAAGGGTGGGGGCGGGGCGTTTGATATTAGCATGAAAGGATTGCCAATCATGAGAGCCCAGTGGGCGGTCAAAGTCCTCTCATCCTTAAACCTTAGGCCCTGAACCCTCAACCCATATATCATCATATATCCCCTTATAGCCCCTTGTAAAGCTACCCCTAACTTCGGGAAGCCCCTAATTCCACCAGTTTTCCCTAGCCTGATACGCAAGGTCAACCCCAAAGCCTTGTCTAAAATCTCAAAGCCTGCACCCTATCATCCCTTAAGCCCTCAAACCTAAACCCCTTTGTTTCCAAAAAGCAAGGTTTGGGGTTTAGGGTTTAGGGTTTAAGGTTTAGGGTTTAGGGTTGAAGGTTTAAGGTTTAGGGTTTCGGGTTTAGGAAACCCAAAGCCTTGCACCTGAAGGCCCTTGGGCCCCCGAAAGTGCTGAAAGCACCGAAGCGATCCGACAATGCGATATGAGCCATAGTCTAAACTCCTAAATGGGGGTGAAGTAGGGGATTATATAGGGGGCACTATAGGGGTTATTAAGGGGGATACCAAGAGTTTAGACTATAGCTCATATGTTTAGGAGAGCCGTTTTTTCTTGGAGAGGTGGGGGGGGAGGCCTCCCGACCCCTAATTTCCGAACACCAGAGCCCTAAATAGTCCAGAGTGGATAGAATATGGGGTATAATATTGGGGTTGTACAAGGATGATGGAAAAGAAAATGGAAACTACTATATTATAATAGGGTATATATTGGGGTTATAATTCTTGCTTGGCCCGCAGGCCACCTCTAAGTTCACTTCTAAGGGTTCTGAGTGCTGGTATCGTTGCTTTGGGTTTGGGCTTTCGCGGCTGGAGAATCAACCTGGTATGATCTATCCTGAATCGAAAAATCTGTTTAGCAACTCTTCGGCGGGAACGTGAACCATTGACGAGCTGCGAAATGCAAGCCCAACCAGCAGGGCCAAAACGACGTGGGCGAGTGGGCCTTAACCTTCCCCAAACGTAAAACCGATTCCTGAGGACTGAACTTGAAATTATCTTTACGAGTCCTCATAGGTGTTTGGAGCTAGGTAGGAGAATCCAACTTATAGCCAATCAGCATCCTACAACCTCTTACATCTACGATGACGGATAATTCCAGTGTTTCGTAATCTTCCTACCTAGCCTACAACCCTATATAATCACTAACCATTTAATTTTCCGTTATATTCTGCGTTAATTGTCAATGTCCTCAGGCATTCCTACCTAAACTCTAAGCCTTAAACCGCGTGGTGTGGAGCACCTTGAGCTTCAAGGCACTGTGTTTTGCAGCCCAGTTGGGTGGATCTGTGATAGGGTCGAGGGGCAGCCGGTATGCCGAGAGCACCCATGAACCAGAATTTCGAGAGAGTTGTGTATCTACACGAACTTTCGCAAATTTGGGCAGCCTTCTTGGTTTCTGTGGGCACCAGGGCCCGGCAGCCCTGTCGTTTGGAGATTGCACAGCCCTCCTCACATTCCGCCATAAACCTTCTGTCCGCATAGGGTTCAGCCGGATTCTGTTTAGTCTGAGCCCAATCCATACCTGAACCCTAATAGTTCAAAACATTTAGATATAGTCCAAAAGGTGGGCCATCATTGACATACTTTCGGGGTTCAGGTATCCAACACTTCAAGCCCCAGGCCACAGTCGCAATCTTAATGCTGTACGCCCACCCCAAACCCTGAATCTTATGACCTCTGTCTTTAACCGACATCCCAAATCAGGGTCTATTGTACTACAGTTATGCCTTTTGAAAGGACGAGCGGGGCTACCTATGGGCCACCTGGCGGACCATGGGTCTATAGTCCCCCTTAAGTAGATAGAATATGGGGTATATGGGGATCTTATTATAATATACCCAAAGCCATATGCTATCTACTTAAGGGGGACTATAAGACATAGTGAATGCCAGGGAGCCTCAACAGGTGGGCAGTTGAGGCTTTGGGCAGGTTTTCGTGCGCTGAGGGTTTAATTTGCGGGTACGTTTTTTTTTGAAGGCGGCTGTAAACGCGATCAATGCAACAAGGAGGCTTCATGCAGCAGTTTCACGTAAAGCCTAAGAATGGGGCAGCCTGAAATCCCAGTACGGTTAACTACAAGGTTCCTGAACATATTTTTTAATTTCTGTTACCTAG
>CAJNIZ010009015.1:0-12687 GCA_905231905.1 Symbiodinium pilosum
TGCCAGTGAGACCATCCTGTCAATGAAAACTGCACATCTTAGAAATGAGATGCTTGGATCTGTCATCTGGCTACCACATCAACCGCGCATATGAACTAGTGAACATTCATTTAGAATCCTCACGCGTGGACACAACAAGACACTGCGGCCGTGAAAACTTAGCCCACAATTCATTAGAATGCTGGTGCCGCACTCAATCACTGCACCAGAGTCCGAAGTGAACATGTTGATGTGACTCATGTCTTTGCAATGAAGGCCTGGAAGAACATGCCGATGATGGCCATCATCGCCAGTCGTCCGTTAGCGAGCTCTGCTGCGAGCTTCTTTTTCTTGATCTCCGGATCGTCGGAGGTGAGCACATACCATCCAAAATCGCCAGCCGCACCGGGGGTGCCTGCTGACTGGTCCTGAGAAGTCTCGCAGTATGCCATCCAGCAAAGGATCTGTGTCCATCCCGCGATCGGAACCTTGGAAATGGCTGCGAGGCCGTTTGGCACATCCTCAAACTTGATGCCCAAAGTGGGCGACAGGTAACCTGGCCACTTGCTGAATTCTGGGGTAATGTATCCCATCGCCGCAAGCATGGCGATCCTTCCGTGCTTAAGTTCTGTCTGACGGCGGCGAGCGAAGTTCTCCGCGTTGCCATCCTTCGTGAAACCGGCCGGATCCCAAAATCCGACAGGAGCTTGCACTCCGAGCTCGCTCTCGAATGCTCGCAAAGGCGAGGCGGTGTAGTTGGCCCAGTCTCCCCAAGCGCTGCCAGTGAGGCCGTCCTATCAACGGAGCGCTAACAAACCAAAACTACAACAATGAGAACTATCATATCACGCTATGAAATTGCGGGTGCACCAAGATGACATGATCGTTCTTTGCTACTTGTGTTACTGTTTGTGTGCGCCTGGAAGAACATGCCGATGATGGCCATCATGGCAAGTCGTCCATTTGCAAGCTCGGCTGCCAGCTTTTTGGTCTTCTCAGCTGGATCGCTGGAGGTTAGCACCTTGAAGCCATAGTCGCCGGGCGTGCCGCTCTTGTAATCATCGAAGCCACCGCTGAACTCCACAAAACCAAAATACGCAGCGATCTGCGCCCAGCCTGCCACCGGCACCTTGGAGATCGCTGCAAGTCCATTGGGGATGTCGGCGAACTTGAGGCCAGCCGATGGGCTCAAGAAACCTGGCCTGAGCGCAGTCACCATTGTCGCACTAAGGGTTCATAGAGTGCATGGCACTTTGAATATCTTCCCTTCGCCAGGTACCTACACACTTCAACTGAAGTTGAGTGTTGCAGCGAGTATTGCTCCGACTGCACTTCTGCTGCTGCCGCTGCTGCTGTCTTCGCTGTAGTCTGGCTCTCTCCGACGAGACTAATGATGTTTGCCACTGCCCACTACTCACACACACAAACATGGAACCAGATGCATTGGCCTTGTTCGAAAGACAAGTCTTCATGGTCTGCTTTCGCGGTGCATTTGTGCATGTGTGCGTGTGCGAGAAGGCGTTGCTGAGGCCCGGACAGCTTGCCAGTGACTTCTGGTGTGATGTAACCTCACGGGCGATCAGACCCCCATATACGATAATACTTATTACCAGAACCCTCCTTGTACCCTTAATTGGGGATATATGGTCCCCAATAGTGGGTACTTATAGGCCCGAATACAAGGTAGGAGGAGGGTGTAGGTATGGAGATTCCAAAAGGGCCCATCGTTTATGGTAAATTCCCAACGACAAAGCCAGACCGAGGTTCGGGGCGAGGACTTTTCAGGGCCTTGTGCTCTTGAGGTGTAGGAATGCCCGTTTCAGAGGGTTTATAGTCCCCCTTAAGTAGATAGAATATGGGTATAGGGGGAGGTTATTATAATATACCCAAAGCCATATTCTATCTACTTAAGGGGGACTAAAGAGTTAGGGTCTAGATAGTACGTACATGGTAGTATGGGTGTTTCCACAAACATGTTGGCAGAGTGCTAGTAGCAGCAACATGTCCAAGGGGTCCACGTAGGTACGGTGTATAGCATACATTTAGGGCCCAACGGGGTTCCCTAAACCCCTAGACCCTGAACATCATCAATTATTCTGATGCCCAGGTATATACCATAACATGCATGGACCCTGTGGGAATGCAAAGCAAAGCCGGCAGAGCTTGGGGGTGCAATTTCCCGCCTCGAAAAAAGTATAAAAAATCATCGGACTCCAAGGGGGGAGCCTTTCGTTTGGTCGTCTTCTCTGGTTGGGTTTTATGCTGGGATTGAATGTCTGGGCTACCTTTGGAGTTCAGCTTCAGCCTCCAGGTTCTTTGCTATCTCGTTCCACTTCTTTGGAGAGATGTTCCGGAGATCTTCCTACTACAGCGAAAACCCTAAATTTGTATAAGCCCTACCTGGACCCCTACAGTATGTAGAATTATAGCCTTTTGGGCTGTTGTTAGGCGTTTAGGCCTGTTATTTTACATACTTTTGGGGTCCAGGTAAACCCCTAAACCCTAGAACCCTGAATCCCACACAGCAAGCTCAAAAAGCCGAGGCGCCCATGGCAGCCATCATGGAGATTCGGCCATGCTTCCTTAGTATCACCACATGGGTGGTTGTTAAAATTATGGTCCCTTTTTGGGTACCCTAAATATTAGGTGCCGTACTATAATAGGGACCCAAAAAGGGACCATAATTTTGACAACCACCCACATACGATTTTGGATTTGATGTTTCGGGTTTACTTAGGGTCCAGGGATCAGCGGAAGCTGCTTCGGTATGAAGTTCGAGGGCTGATGCACCAAGAGGCTTTGTGGCTTACGGAACTGGCCCAAAACGCTAAACACCTGCACTCCCACTGCTCGTCTGTTCGGATCTCCCTACTGCTGCAAGACCGGTGCGGTGACATTGTGGCTCAACAGACAAGAACGAACAGGGCTCGCACTACTCTGCGCAGACTGCTTGGGAACACCACTTCGGTTGAGAGTAAAATGTACGCAGCAATGGTCTCTAAGGGCTGAGTTCGCCAAAGAAATGGAGAAATGGCTTTGGAAAATGCCGGAGAGATGCAGTTCTCCAACGCTCTATGTCAGGTCCCGAACTGATCCCCCAACTCCACAAAGTTTCCCAGGGGAGCCCAATACCCCTTAATTGAGGAATATAGCTTAAATGGTATTAGGGACCCTAGTACCATTTAGGGCATATTCCTTAAATTAAGGGCTATTGAGCTCTCTGGTTTTGCCCAAACCAAACCCTAAACCCTAAACCCCTAAACCCTAAACCCCTAAACCCTAAACCCCTAAACCCTAAACCCCTAAACCCTAAACCCAACAATAACAAACCAAAGCCGCTACCATGAGCCTGGGCCCCGGACCCGAGAAAGTAAGTTGTCAAAAGCCATAATCCCTTCTTGATTCCTAAGGGTTTAGGGTTTAGGGTTTAGGGTCCCTCTAGTATAAAACGGGCCCTAATATTTTGGGACACCACAAAACAGTTCTGGAAAGCCCACCATATCATTCCAAAGCAGAGTCGCAACTCGACGGAACGCCGCCTCTTGAAGGCTGCCACGTCTCCTAGGCAAGCTCGGCATGTGAGGCTTTCTCCAGAGTGTGGTTACATCCGTAGCTCCCTTTAAGGGCGTTATACCCTGACCATAAACCCTGAACCCTAGGGATATGATGTGCGAAGGGTGTGGGTCCATTGATTGAGCCAAGTCAAGCAAGATCTTGCCGTTGAAGTGACAATCGACAGGATTCTGCTTTCTTGCTCTACTTCGGGATTACCATATCCCTAAACCCTAAACCCTAAATCCAGTACCCGGTCAATGATCTATTCAGTGCGAGTTGTTCTTCCTATGGTTGCTAGAGGTGCGTTATTGCTTTTGGGGGTTTAGGATTCAGGGCGCATGGCTTAGGGATTGCGTCGTGTGAGCTACAGTAAACTCCTAGCATGCCCCTTAATAGCCCCTATAAAATTCCCTTATACAATTCCCTTTTTGGAGTTTAGACTGTAGCTCATATGACTGAATGGTGTACCATACTGCTTCTTGCTTTGTCAGACGTATTTATTTTTTTAGGTAGGATGCAGGGCATGCGGGGACCTCAAAGGCTTTATATGACTTGGGTCTGAGGTTCAGGGCTTATGTCGTTGGTGCTTATGTGAGCATTTTGTAAAAATGCTCTCTAGAGCCCTGCATAAGGATCACCATTAAATTTTGCAATCCCCCAATATGAGCCATAGCCTAAACTCCTAGTATCCCCCTTAATAACCCCTATAGTAGTTCCCTATATAATCCCCTCTATAACCCCCTTTAAGGAGTTTAGACTATAGCTCATACAATGTGGTAGCGGAGGCCAGGGGCCCCTCCAACGAACCCCAAAAAGAAATTACCCCTGCCAGGAATGCATCCCTAAACTACACCCTACATAGTCCCCAAACATAGTTACTGGTTCTCAGTAGGGAGTAAGTGAATGTACTATATAGGGAGTATATTGGGGTTATAGTCCCTTATTCCCTACGAAGGACCAGTAAGCAAAGCGATATCCAGCCACTCCTTCACAATACATTCAGCACCAGAAAGGCTCGAGCTAACGGTCCGTGGGCCCGAACCCCAGAACATGAAAGCATATCCTTACAAGGCCTATAAACTTATGGGTTCTCAGTAGGGAATGAGGGAATTTCGTCATAATCGTAATATATTGAATTCCCTCGTTCCCTACAAAGAACCAGTAAGATAAACCCGCGGTAGATTTTCTCTAGAAGCAGGGATTGTTTTGCGCAAGAAGCTTCTGCAGCACTGATGTCCTGCACCTTCTGCATGCTGAAGCTATAGTCCCCCTTGAAGTAGATAGAATATGGGGTATATGGTAATATACCCAAAGCCATATTCTATCTACTTAAGCGGGAGTATACCTTCCCTGTTCTATCAACCCGCCCTCACAGCTACCTTCCTGTTTTAGCATAGCGTAAAGCAAACATGACTTATAAACCCTAAACCCTAATCCCTACGTATTGATAGTGATGATTACTTGAGCCCCTTAGGGTTTAGGGGTTTCCCGAAAGTTGAAGGAGCCTGGAACTTGTGGCTTAAGGTTTAGGGTTTAGGACCCCCCACCCTGTACACTACCCCAAACTAACATGGAAACCCATATAGTCCCCTTTTAGAAGGACTGTAGTCTTTATAGGGCCCTTGTTGGGTTTCCATGTTAGTTTCCGGGAGCGTCATAAACATATGCTAATCTTATATATAGCAGGACCCCAAGATAATCCTTATTATCCCTTATAGGTGACTATTGCTGGGTGGTGGGTCCACCTAAGGTTAACCAAATAACCCCACACCCTGAACTCCGACCAGATGAGATCTCATGAACCTCATCCCCAAACTCCACATCATCTGCCAGAAGTCCTCAAGCAAAGGACTATAGTCCCTTAAGTAGATAGATTTCGGGGTATGTGGGGATCTTGTTATAACATACCCAAAGCTGTATTCTATCTACTTAAGGGTGTCTAAAACCCTAAATCCTACATTTGAAGCCGCAGGATGTTTCCATGCCTTAAAAACTTGATACGGCATCCAAATGAATTCTCGCCAAACCCCTCAAAACTGTGGCCACGAGCGCCCAACCCCTAGACGCTTACCCAAAGGCTCCATGTAGCTATATGGTACATACTTAGGGCCCAAAATGGTTCCCATATGACTACTTTAGGGCCCAAGTGTATACCATGTAACTACATGGAGCCTTTGGTTAGACCAAGAACGCAAACATTTAACCCAAGACTCCCTAGACCGCAGCAAAGTTGAAAAAAATGCACTGTTGCCATCCGAGCATCCATCCGCAGTGAACCCGGCGGGATCCCAGAACCCCACGGGATCCTGCCTGGAAACTCACATGGGTAGTGTTCTATTGGTGGTTAAACCTAGTAAGATTAGATTCCTTATATGAAATACTATACCCCAAAAGGAGGATATAGTCTTACTCTATATTGGGTACCATAGTATCCCCAAAATAATTACTACTCACATTTTCTTAATCTAGCGACCTAGCGGCTACGACCGGTAGCACTGAAAACAATGCTTGTAGCAGTGGCGGGTTTCGCATCGAATTGTTCGTGGTACCCGTCTTCATGATAATTTGGGGTGTAGAACGAGAGGGCCGACAGCTTGGAGACACCCAATATATGAGCTATACTCCAAACTCCTGACATCTCCCTTAATGGCCCCTTTAACTCTTCTTTATATAATCCCCTATATAGCCCCCCTTTAAGGACTTTAGACTCTAGCTCATAGAAACTGCATGCGGTGGGTTGCGCAGTCCTTTTGATAGGCTTTCGATGCTGTGGCTTTGGGTTGTTGGAATCAGGATTCAAAGGCCTTTGGGTTTTTCTTGTTATTAATATTATTAGTAATATGCCACGTGTTATCATCATTATTATTAGTGTTACTACTTTTACTATTACTATTTTCGAATATTTGTACTTTGACTATTGGTATTTTTTGAAGTGGGGGTTGGGGGCGTGAAGGCGTGAAGCTGAAGGTTTGGAGCTTGCAGGTTCAGAATCTTAAGAGTGTATCGGGCGTAGGGTTTCCGGCTTGTGGCTTATGGGGTTTAGGGTTGTTGCTAATGGGGTGTATATCTGTATGTGTCAGGTTGCAGGGTCTAGGATGGGTTGCTGGTCTACACTTTAGGGTTTAGGGCATAAAGGGCCCTGAACTAAACCATAGCTGGAATTTACTTTCAGGACTGAATGTCGAATGGCAGACAAGCTTTGACCAGGATTCTCGTATTCGCACCACACATAGCACGTCTTGCAAGTTTGACAGCGCCGGCCTTTTCTGCAAGGGGTTTCTCGAAAAGCCCCTTGTGGGACCCTGGGCATTTACTAGGAACGGCGGATGGACGTATACGGGCCCTTGCCACGAAGTACTTACGGCCTACCTACACCCCAAAAGTATGTAACATCATAGCCCTAAACACCTAAAAACAGCCCAAAAGGCCATAATTCTGCTACTTTGGGGGGTCTAAACCCCACACCCCAATATAGTACTTTCCATTTTCTTTTCCATAATTCTACATACTTCAGGGGTCCAGGTGCTTTGAAAAGTACTTTATCTTCTCGGGCTTTGTTTTCGGTACTGGAAGCCTTTGAGAGTTTAGGAAATTCCCAGGGAGCCCCAGACCCCTCAATTGGGGTTTTCCAAAATTAGGGGTACCTTTCGGGGCTCCCTATAAGGATTCTAGTATTCTGGGGTCTATGTTGGCTCGCCCTACTTTGGGAAACTACCAAGTAAGGAATATAGCTTAAATGATATTAGGAACCTTAGTGCCATTTAGGGTATATTCCCATGTAATCCTAATATAACCCCACATAATCCCCTTATGATGCCTACAGAATCCATATATAATTCTGGATATATTCCGAAATTGAGCTCCCGACCCCACAGGGCTCAGTTAGGCATTGATAAACATGCCGCAGGGGCAGTCATCTTCTGTAGAAATCCGTTTGAACCATAGTCTAAACTCCTAGTATCCCCTCCATAACCCCTGTAATAGTGCCTCATGTAATCCCTTATATAATCTCCTTTAACCCTAAACCCTAAATCCTAAACCCCTTACAAGGAGTTTAGACTATGGCCCATTTGCGGGGTGTAGGCTTCTCGAGACACGTCTGACAGAACCCGAAGAATGAGAAAACCCTTCGGCTCTGGACGCCCAAATTTCAGGGTTTAGGGGTAAAAGGGTTTATACCCTAAACCCTAAGCTATAGAGGACACCGCTGCAAAGAAAACCGGAATCCCAACGCAAACTCAAGGAGCCCGGTACCCCTTAATCAAGGACTATAGCTTAAATCATACTCTCTAAGGGATTTGGAACCCCAGTAGAAAGTATAATTTCAGCTAAATTTTATTAGGATTCCAGGTAACAGAAATTAAAAATGATTTTCAGGAACCTTGTAGTACTAGGGACTCAAGTACCATGTAGGGTATATTTCTTAATTTTGGGTATTGGCCTCTCTGGGAACGCAGCAAAATTAGCCAAGATGCACTCCAAGCTCACTCTCAAAGGCCTTTACGGCCACCTGGCAAAGAGCTGAAGAAACATTTAAAATGTGCAACAGCGCAACAACAGCGTCCGAACACCGAACATGCATGAGGATGGCTGCAAAATTAGAAGTGTTCTTTCGGTGGTTGAACCTAGTATTTGAAACATTGTACCCAAAGGGAGGGGGGGTGTAATCTTACTCTATAATGGGTGCCATAGCATCCCCAGATAGAGTACTACTCAAATGGGCATATCTGGGGGCCCATGTAGGAATTCATGAGAATGATAAGCCTTCAAGGGGGCTACATAGTGAATTATATAGGCGAGTATCATGGGGCTTATTAAGGGGAATACTAGGAGGTTAGACTGTGACTATGGCTCATGTAGGACTTCATTCATAGGGGTGGTAAGCAGGATTATTACGGGGCTCCCATTACAAGTTATTACCTGGACTCATCTCAGAAAAATGCCAGGCTGGATAGGGGAGAACCTTCAGCGTTGCGCCATGCAGGGTCAACATGTTCAACAAAAAAACCCTGAACCTTAAACTCTCCGATCTACCGAAGTGGCAGGGCTGGAGATAACATACTCAACCCCAACCACTTAACCCAGCTTGTCTCCATGAAAAGAGCCCGAAGCAGCAATCCAAGAAACCCTAAAAAGGCCACAGGGCAAACTTCAAATTCTAGACGGTGCTCTGCCCCCACTGACCAGTCATGGAAGATTTGTACTTAAAAGGTCAGGGGGACTAACTACGTGGGATAACTGCGCTTATTTCACAGCTTTTGGTTGTGATATAAGTATACTTACTACATCCCCCTGACTCTCCAAGTAGCGGTACATTATCTAGTACTAGTATTAATCGTAGTATTAGTATTGTCATTATTGTATAACTTCAACTAAAGTTTGTGTTGACTTGTGGTGGCCACCTGGAGTGGCCGAGTCAAAGGCTATGGGGACAGGAGTGGATGGCATGTGGGTATTTGCAGGATGATCTGGGTAGCAACTTAACTGCCATAGTATATTTGGTTGTATATTGGGGTTATATAGGGAACAATGGAAAAGAACATGAAAAATAGCACATAGAATATTGGATTTTATATGAGGCTCCTTCCAGGCTGCCAAGATACTCGGAACCTTCGTACAACGTGGGAACATTTCCATCCACTTTCCTCTACCGTACCTGGAGCCCATTATGGTTGTAGCTGCTCGTTACGTTCATAAAACGCAGAAACCAACATCATGCTCAGTGAGCCCAAGCCTGAAACCCTTAACCCTAAACTGTGTCTCTTGCCATCTCTTGCGAAGTTTAAGATCTGGACAGGCCGTCTTGGTGAGGAATACGCTGGGCGCCAGCTAAGTAACACGGCCATTCGAGCTGTAGTCGAAATTCCAAATGGGGTTATGTGGGGATGAGATAGGGGAGTACTACAGGAATTATAGAGGGGGATGCTATATGGCAGTTTAGATTCTGGCTCATTCGTGGACCCTAGAGTCCTATCAAACATGGGGTAGGTAGCTTCCTTGGTCAGGTCCAGGGTTCCATTTCTGTGGGCTTATCCGCCACACTTTGTGCGCACAGACTACCCAGCATCAGACAGCCAGATCGAACATCGTTCCTAAACTTTGCCTGCGTATCTGAATGTCCTGATCAGAAACCTAGGTTGCCCAACATCCCATAGGGGACTATATTAGGGGACTGTTATAGGGCTTATGAAGGGGGATACTAGGAGTTAAGACTATAACCCCTATAATCCCTAGATAATCCCAGTTTCCATTTCATTGCCCATTTTTCTTTTCCATGTGATTCTCCATTATTGCGGGGGTAATGTATAATCCCTAAACCCGCATCCCCAAACCTGAATCCCTAAACCCCATAATTCCAAAACCCTAACCCCTAAACCCTAATCCCTAAACCCTAAATCCCTTGACTTCTTTGCACAATACCTCAAACTCAGCACCACCATCTCTGGATTTCTGCAAGCTAGGGCCAGGCGTACTACGCTGTGCGTAGAGCTGCTGCTGGTTCCTACCTCACACGTGCAGGAGCCACCAATCTACTGCTTTACAACGCCCAAACCCTATAGTCCCCCTTAAGTAGACAGAATATTATAATAATATACCCGAAGCCATATTCTATCTACTTAAGGGGGACTATAGTTCCTAAACATCTGACTCACAGAGAAGAAGTTCCAAGCGCCAATGATGAGGTTTCAACAGCTTTGCAGGCGACCAGAGGCTTATACTTGGGGCGTCAAGGGTACTTAGTAAGTATACTTATAACCCTTATATGCCATATAATAACCCTAACAATCCCCAATATTAACCAAGTTACTAAGTCCCCACGATCCTCCAAATGAGGGTTTAGGATCGCGTGTGGGATTGAAATTTGTTGGGTTGTTGGTCCACGCTTCATATGACCAAGTACCAAGACCCTCCAGTCAGTACCTTTAGTCCTTATACAGCCCGTTATAGTAGCTTCCATTTTCTTTTCCTCTTGATAGTGCCCATGCCATAAGTTGCAGAGCTGAGGTCTCCAACATCCCAATGCAAACCCACAGAAACTAGGTGCACGGCGCGGGCGGCTGTGGTAGGAAAGGGATTCTAGGACGTAAGGATGTTCACGAAATGCGGCGGCTACAACTCAGTGTCCTTGTGGCAGCACTACAGGCACGAAAACGTGAAAATCTGAAAGCTACTTCTTGGTGGTTGAGATGGTCAAGCTCCTGAAAACATGTAGCACTCGTAAGATTGCGACCACGTGAATTCATGGAAATGACTTGGTGACGTTCAGGGCGTCTTACTGGGGATTAGCACGGGATAAGGGAATATATTCTACATGGACTATACAGGGGATTATATTCCCTTGTTCCCCTACTAACCACCGCTGTAGAGAACCTCAAACCCCCGAAGCACAGAAGGTGGTTGAGATCCTGGTGGGCTCCTGCGTCTCCCTGTAGAACCCTATTTCAAGGGATCCAAGTATGCAAATACCACCTGCCTTGGGGCCTAAAGTCTGTAAACATTCCCTACTTTGAGCTATTTGGTTCCCTTGGATATAGTGAATACTGCATCTTGCAGGTCTACACTCCCGGAAACCAACATGGAAACCCAAAAAGAGCCCTGTAAAGACTACAGTCCTTCTAAAAGGGGACTATATGGGTTTCGATGTTAGTTTGGGGGAGTGTAACTCCTTGCAATCCGACAAGATCCTCCTTAATAGCGGCCAGCTTGTCATGCGGATAGCGGCGCTTTTCTGCTTCCCAGCGGCTGCCACTAGGAGCATACGCTCCATAAACAAAAATGCTGAGGCTAACGTTTGGAGGAGCCCATTATAGTATATGATAATATGTTATAGTATAATATAGCCAAGCACGGCACACAATCTATAATTCCTAGAGGCTCAGGGTTTTGGGTTTAAAGGTTCCTCTGAGGAATCTTAACAATGGGCTATCATCTTGCCTACCCGAAACCCTAAACCACGAGGTTTAGGATTTAGGGTTTTGGGGTTTAGGGTTTTGGGTTTAGGTTTTAGGGTTAGGGTTGCTCTTGCAGCATCCTGGGCATCCTTATTTCCGAGTCATGTAGGAAGTTCCCAAAGGCTTATATAAATATAATGAAAAAGAAAATGGAAGCTACTCTTTCGGGTTTAGGGTTCTGGACCTTGCGAAAACACCACGTTTGGAGGATCTCCAATTCCAATGTAGCAAACTACAAGGAGCGTTCCATATAGAATCACTCTCTCCCAAATCAGCAGGAGGCCCCCCCAAAAGGGTCCTATTTGGGCTACCGTGCTATTCAAGGAGGGCAATTCCATGTTAGCACACCGCTGCCAGCTTGTTCCCAATAACATACCCTAAGGGTCCAAGGACCCAAATAATAGGGTTTTAGGGCCCAAATACCATTACCATTATAGTATTTGGGCCCTTAAAACACTGTTATTTGGGTACCAGGAACCCCATCGCAAAAGACGGCAAAACAAAAAAACGCGAGACGGACTTGCTAGGAAGCAGCTCTGCTAGCGTTAGCTTAAGGTAGCGGGCTTCTAACCGAGTAAGGCTAAGGCAAACCCCCGAGAGCATCCAAGAAACCGCAACACCCAAAACTCCTAACTTCAAAGACTCTGAACTCCTCAAGTCCCTTAGGCCCTACATCTCGAAACTCCTAAACCCATCGAACAGCATCCCTATGAAACCCTCAAACGGTAAGTCGCGGACTCGCTTAGAGGCGCAACCCACCGCCAAGGCGGCGGTTGCAACACTCAAGCCGGCGCTAAGAGCCTTCATAGGGTTGAGGGCTTTGGGTTTAGGGTATTCAGGGTTCGATTGGTCAAGTCGAGGTTTGAGGGGTGATAAGCTTTAGTCCCCCTTGAGTAGATAGCATATGTGGTATATGGGGATCTGAGTATAATCTACCCAAAGCCATATTCTATCTAAACCCTATCCTCTAAACTCTATCTACTTAAGGGGGACTATAGGTCTCAAAAGGACGTGGCCGCAATCTCTTTCGTCATGGTAAGATGCTCTCAAGCCCCGCGGCCAGACATGGTGGCTTCCCAAAACAAGGGGTTTAGGGTTTAGGGTTGAAGGTTCAGGGTTTAGGGCTTAGGGTTTAGGATTTAGGGTTTGGGACCCCAATATAGACCCCCAAACACGATGATCCTTATTATTAGGACCCCCA
>CAJNIZ010009020.1:0-13900 GCA_905231905.1 Symbiodinium pilosum
CCAGATATCCCATACTAATGGGAACATCAGCTTCACGCGCAATACGGTAAAAACCGGTTCGCCATTTGGAAGCCGGCTTACGTGTACCCTCTGCCGGCACTAGTATCACCAATTCATCGGGATTGGCTTTCAGTAACTCAATGGCATGGTCAGTAAGCTGATTTTTTTGTTTAGAACGATCCACACCTAAAGCACCCGTCCAACGAAAAAACCACCCAAATAAACCCCGCGTATACTCGCTCTTGATAAAATACTTAAGATCCACGCCCATTTTCCAAAAGGCGGCCAATGCCAAAGGAAAATCCCAATTGGAGGTATGCGGAGCCGCCAGCATTACCGAGCGTTTCATTCTTTTAATCTGCTCTTTTTTAACCGGAACTTTCCAGCCGGCAATTCCTAAAAATATGGTAGCCAGTACCTTTTTCAAATCTCAAAAGTTTGAGCCAAAATAGAACGAAATGCAGTAGGCTTAAAAATAATCGTTATGCATGAATAGTAAATAAGGGATGTGTTATTCTGTAAAGTTCTCATCCTTAAAGCCCATCAGGTATACTTTGGACTGTGCCCTGGTAATGGCGGTATACAGCCAGCGCAGGTAATCCATATCCACCTCTCCGGTGGGTAACCACGGTTGTTCTATAAAAACATTTTTCCATTGCCCCCCCTGTGCTTTATGGCAGGTAATAGCATAGGCAAACTTTACCTGCAATGCATTGAAATACGGGTTAGCCTGTACCTTCTGGTGCCTTTTATACTTCTGTGGGATATCCGCGTAATCCTCCAGTACTTTCTGGTATAATTTTGATGACTCTTCCCAGGGCAGGGAAGCAGCCGGCATATCCAGAACGTTTAGCATTAAAACCGTTTCAAAGGGTTCCATTTCATCGTAATCCACCATACGTACCTTCACCCGCACAAAACGGAGATCATACAGATCCTTATACTCATAGATCTCCAGCAGTTCAATAATATCTCCATTGGCAATAAAACCCGCCCGGGATTTTTCGGATACCCAGAAATAATTGTTTTTAACCACCATCAGGTAGTCGCCCGGAGATATTTCATCTTCCTGCCAAAGGATGCGTCTTCGGATTTGCTGATTAAAAAGATTAGCTCTTTTATTAGACCTTACAATTATGGAGGTTCCCTCCCGCCCTTCATCACGAAAAGAAGCCTGCAGAGCGTCCTCCACTTCATACCCTTCTAAAAGACGTACAAAATCAGGCTGAGCCTCAAAGCGGGGCACCTCAAATTGCTCCTGCCGCTGCATCCCCCGTAAGAAAGTAGCATTTTGCAGAATACCGGAGTTTTCAGCCTGCCGCATTACTTCCTTTAGTTCCACTTCCACGCACTCCTTACGAAAGGTTACCCCCAGATAATTCGCATCCAAAGCCGGACTCTGATCTGTTCCTACCGGTGGTAACTGTGCATTGTCTCCGATTAATATAAGCTTGCAATTCACTCCTGACCGAACGTATTCAATAAGATCATGTAACAGCCCGCCCGACAGTAAATTAAAATCATTACTGTTGTCCTGTATCATGGAAGCCTCATCCACAACAAAAAGGGTATGGGTGGATTTATTTTCCTTCAACCGAAAGTTCATACTCCCCTTTTTATCGCGGGTAGGCCGGAAAATATGCCGGTGAATGGTAGAGGCTCTCTTGCCTGAGTACTGGGTCATAACCTTAGCAGCCCTGCCCGTAGGTGCCAATAGAATTACTTTACGTTTAAACTCCGGCAGCGTTTTTACCAAAGATTTTATGATGGTGGTTTTTCCGGTACCGGCATACCCCTTAAGTAGAAAAACCTCGTCAGGGTTAAGCCTCAGGCAATACTCAGAAAGCCGGGTAAGCGCTATTTCCTGATCCAGGGTAGGTTCAAACTGAAAGTTGGTAAGCAGGCCCTGGTAGAGCTTCTTTTTTTGAATTACATCCACTTGTCAAAAATAAGGTCTAAGACCACCATCCAAAACAATTTAGTCAATAAAAAAAAGTTGTAGATTTGTGCGCAACGCAATAAAAAAACTCGCCAAAAGCATTATGGATTCTAAGGTTTCGCTTATTCTTAAAATCGTTTTAGCCGTGGTTATCGTTTATCTTGGCTACCTCTTGTACTCTATTATCCAAGAGCCCATTCAATTTGAAGAACTCAAGGAAAAAAGATATGCTAAAGTAAAGGAGCGTTTGGAAAACATTCGTGACGCCCAAAAAGCATATCGTGCAGAATATAGCCAGTTTGCCTCAGATTTTAATACGTTGATTGCTTTTGTGGATACTGGCAAACAAAGTATTATTGAGCGTAAAGATTCTTCTTTCACCTATTACAATGAAACCTATCAGCAGGAAATGGTGAAAGACACCATTGTTACCAAAATCCTGGGGTATCAACCCGTAAAGAAAAGTCTTTTCGGGACTGATTTTGATGCTTCCCAACTACAATATATTCCGTCCACTGACAGTGAAAAATTTGAAATGGATGCTTCCAAGATCAAGGTGAATGATATCATTGTACCGGTATTTGAAGCCAAAGCTTCCAATAAGCAGATTTTTGGTGATGTGCTGAGTAAATACGATCAGTTTATTGACAAGAACTATTCGCTTACGGTTGGTTCTCTTGTTGAACCTAAGTTAAGTGGAAACTGGAGGTAATCATATCGATTTCAGTCACTTTTATAAAGACCCATCTTTAGATCAGAGCCGGATTAAGCAGTGCCATGCCGTACTAAACCTGCGTAGGGATGGCATGGGTATACTCATTGTAAATAACGACAGGCAACAGGTATTGGCTCTGGCCAATTTTGACTGGTCTCCTCTCTCCGGCCATAAGGAAGCACTTACCCTTATTGAAAAAAATATCCTCTCACTGGAGTTTAACCTGGAAGAGTGTCTATCCATGCAATGGATTTTTTCCGGGGAAAAAGTGAGCTTAGTACCTCAGGAATTGTTTGAGGAAGAAAAAAGTATGCGGGTGATGGAGCTGACCTGCCGCCCTGAGACGGATGAAAAGACTGTTTCTGACATCTGGACAAAACACCAGATTGTTTCCCTGTACCAGGTACCGGTTTATTTACAGGAATGGATACAGCATAATTTTGAAGAAAGCACGCTTATTCATAGTAGTACTGCCCTGCACGGACTTTCTCAGCTTTATGAACATGATGAAGTTTTTGCCATTTTAATGGTGGAACATAGCCATGCTGAATTTTACCTTTCAGTAAACGGAAGACCGGTTTTTTACAATCACTTCTCGTATGCCGTGGAAGAAGACCTGTTGTATTACCTGCTCTTTGCTTTGGAACAAAACCGCATACTGGCCCCTGAAATTAATTTGAAGATAGCCGGAAAAGCCCCCAAGGGGAAAAAGCTGAATATGCTGCTTAGCGAATACATTGGTTCTGTAGAGCCTCTTTCTATTCCCAAAGCCTATAAACTGGCGCCCGGTTTAAGTGAAGACCGGTTTCGCTCTCTAATCCTTTTAGCCGGAAGTATATGATCCGAATTATAAGTGGAAAACACCGTGGCAAACGCATTGCTGCGCCTAAAAACCTGCCTGTACGCCCAACTACGGATATGGCCAAAGAGTCTCTGTTCAATATTCTGAATAATCAACTTTATTTTGATGAAACCAAGGCTTTGGACTTGTTTAGCGGAACGGGAAACATATCCTATGAACTGGCCAGCCGCGGCTGCACGGATATTATTGCCGTAGACAATTCCAAATTGTGTATCCGCTTTATAGATAAAATGTCTGACGAATTAAAAACAGACGGTCTCTTCCCCGTATTGTCAGATGTATTCACCTTTATGGATCGGGATTTTAATACCTACGACCTCATCTTTGCAGACCCGCCTTATGATTTTGAGCACTACGATAAGCTGGTGGATAAAATATTCCTAAAGAAAATGCTTCGTGAAGATGGTGTTCTGGTATTGGAGCACCAGACCCGGTCTGATCTCTCTGAGCTTCCTTATTTTCAATCTTCACGAAAATACGGTAATGTTCGCTTTAGCTTTTTTGGCCATGAAGAAAACGAATAAAGCTGCGCACGGCTTTAGCACGGTGGCTGATCTCATTTTTTTCTGAAGAACTCATTTGAGCAAAGGTTTGCTGGTAGCCTTCCGGCTGAAATACCGGATCGTAGCCAAAGCCTTCTTCTCCTTTTTCAGTAGTTGTTATTCTTCCATTTACTATACCTTCAAAAAGGTGCTCCCCTGCATTTTCATCTATATAAGCTATTACGGTTCTGAACCGGGCTTCCCTATCCAGCTCATTTTTCAGGGCTGCCAGTAATTTATCTGTATTATCCTGAAAAGTAGCCTTCTCTCCGGCATAACGGGCGGAATAAACTCCCGGGGCGCCTCCCAGCGCTTTTACTTCCAGACCGGTATCATCAGCTATGCAAGGTTGTTTACTTTTAGTATAGAGGTAACGGGCTTTGATTAGCGCGTTTTCTTCCAGGGTACTACCGGTTTCGGGAATATCTTCGTATAAACCCAATTCGCTGAGTGACTTTATAGTATAACCTTCCGGTATTATTTTGCGCAGCTCAGCGGTTTTATGGGTATTGTGGGTAGCAAATATCAGGTTCATTACCTTTCTTTCAAATGTTTGATCTCTTTATTCAGGGCCTTGCGCAAATTAGCAAGATAATTTTCATGCGACTCGGTGATTAAATACATTCCACGTTTATAGATCACATAGTTTGTGATAAGATTTAGGAATTTGGAGTTTTTCACCACTTGATGACCAGGGTAATCCTTCACCGAAAAGCGAGGCTGATCTTGAATGGCCAAAGCCGGGAAATTATCTACTACATAGGGTATCATAGAGTTTAGAATGAATTGCCGGTCTATCGTATTCCACTCCTCCACATAACTCTTTACATCTGTATAGTAGCGCATAATACTAAGGTTAAGAGAATCATTACTCAGCACCAGTTGCAGGTTACCGGATCTTAGTTCCTGGAAACCTATATCCACAATATTCATCATACTGTACGAGGTGAGATGATCCAAATACAGATTTAGAGAATCCAAGGGAGTATCTGATCTCACTTCCCTCATTTTTATGGCGTTTCCTTCAAAGATCTTAAGTACCATCTGGTGGCGCCATAGGTTTAGGGAATCCATCTGGAGATTAGAGTTGATAATACTAAGCACTTCAATTTCCCGCTCTTGTTTTTGCTCCTGATCCCTGAGGTCACTCATAAAAAGGGAGAAACTCACCCCCAGTGTAACAATAATCAGTTCCGCAAAAAAATAACCCCAACTTCGTTTCATAGCTTAGTGTTATTGGTGGTGGTAAGGTTCATTTCGCAATATGGTAAAAGCACGGTATAATTGTTCCGTAAAAATAGGTCGTATGATCTGATGCGAAAATGTCATTTTAGAGAGGCCTATCTTTTCATTTGCCCGCTCGTATACCGAGGGATCAAAACCATAGGCTCCGCCAATGATAAACACCGTTTGCTTTAATCCCCTATTCATCAGGTTTTGCAAATGATCTGCAAAATCCATAGAGGAGCGCTGTTTACCGTTTTCATCCAGCAGGATCACATGATCCGATGTTTGAACTTCCTTAAGTATGAGCTCGGCTTCCTTATGTTTAATCTGATCTGCAGAAAGATTACGTGTTTTTTTAAGGTCTGGAATGGTTTTAATGGTAAATGAGAGGTAATGATTAATCCGATTGTAATAATCTTGCACCAGTTTTTGAATACAGGTATCTCTGGTTTTTCCGGTTTCGATCAAAAGTATCTTCACAGCCGTTGAATCTTGGGGTAAAAGTTAAGTACTTTGCATTATATGTTTGAATTAAATAGGTATTTAAACGATTTTATAGAAAGGGCTATAGCAGAAGATGTTGGCCCGGGAGACCATAGCAGTAACTGTTCTATACCAGCAGATGCTTCCGGTAAAATGCACCTTTTGGTGAAAGAAGACGGCATACTGGCCGGAATGGAAGTAGCCCAAAAAGTTTTTCATAAGATTGACCCTTCTTTAAGTTTACAGGTATCTATTAAGGATGGAACTTCCGTTAAGAAGGGAGATATTGCCTTTACTATTACCGGTGCTGAGCGCGCCTTGCTGCGTGGAGAACGCCTGGCTCTGAACCTCATGCAGCGCATGAGTGGCATTGCTACCAAAACGGCCAGTATGGTTAAGCTGGTGGAAGGCACAGGAGCGGTTATTCTGGATACCCGGAAAACCACACCTAACCTTCGTTACCTGGAAAAATGGGCCGTACGCTTGGGCGGTGGTCAAAATCACCGGATGGGACTGTATGATATGATTATGTTAAAGGATAACCATGTGGACTTTGCCGGAGGTATAAAACCGGCCATTGAAAAAGCACTTGCCTATTTGGCCGAAAATAACTTAACCATACCCATAGAAGTAGAAACCCGTAACCTTGATGAATTAAATGAAGTACTTCAAACCGGAGGAGTAGACCGGGTAATGTTTGATAATTATTCCGTGGACCACACTTTTAAGGCCGTGGAAATGGTAAATGGTACCTTGGAGACAGAATCTTCAGGCGGTATAACAGAACAAACGATACGCGCGTACGCTAAAACCGGGGTTAACTTTATTTCAGTGGGTGCACTTACTCATTCAGTAAAAAGCATGGACTTAAGCCTGAAAGCTATATGACCGCATGCTGAAGCGCGTATTGGATATATGGCATGTTTTGGAGGAACGCTCCAGGCATATTCAGTTACCTCTTTTTGAAGGCTTAAGCCTTTATGATGTGGCTACTTTTTTCTTTAAGGGTATTGCCAGGGGCCGCATTACTAACCGGGCAGCAAGCATTTCGTACAGTTTTTTCCTAGCTCTTTTTCCAGGTATAATATTTCTTTTTTCACTGATTGCCTTCTTCCCTATTCAAGGCCTTGAAGAGGAGATATTTGAAATATTCCGAAGGGTTTTGCCTCCGGATACCTATGAAGCCACCCGCAGTACCATTGAGGATATTCTCAAAAACCGAAGACCGGATTTGTTATCCTTTGGTTTTTTCTTTGCGCTGATTTTTGCCACCAACGGCATTAATTCGTTGATCTCTAATTTTAACGACACCATTCATCAACTGGAAAGCAGGGGATTCTGGCGCCAGCAACTGGTGGCCCTGAGCCTTACGGCCATACTCTCCATAATGTTTATTTTGGTAGTTACATTACTGATCTTCAGTTCATCGGTCCTTAACTCTTTACTTTTATTCCTGCATCTCGATGTTATTTCCCCCTTTATCATTGATTCCACCCGCTTTATTATTCTTGCCTTTCTGATATTGGTGGTCATAGCATTTCTTTACAACTTCGGGCCATCCAAAAACCGGGAATGGCGCTTTATATCCCCAGGTGCCATACTTGCCACAGCTTTGATTATTCTAAGTTCAGTAGGGTTTAGTTATTACGTCAGCAACTTTTCGCAATACAATAAACTCTATGGTTCTATTGGAACGTTAATTGTAATATTATTGTGGATTTATATTAATGCCCTCGTTCTGATCATTGGTTTTGAGTTAAATGCCAGCATTGCTTTTGCCAAAACCTCAACCCAAAAAGAAAAACCTGAAATTGATAATCATTTTAATCAGTAAGCTATGAGAACACTGTTTTTTGCCGCCTTTATAACCATACTGACTTTTACGGCTCAGAGTCAATCCGGAGATGCTATTTTAGGGGTGTGGATGAATGAAAAGAAAGATAGTAAGATCGAGATTTACAAAAAGGGAAATGAATATTTCGGGAAGATCATATGGTTGAAAAATGATCATAATGAAAATGGTTCGTCCCCAAAAACTGACTCTAAAAACCCTAACGAAAAGCTTCGGAACAGACCGATTACAGGCATAAATATTTTGACAGAATTAGAATGGGATGCCGATGAAAACGAATGGAATGAAGGAGAAATATATGATCCACGTAGTGGAAGTACCTACTCCATGTTTGCACGCCTGGAGGATCAAAACACCCTCTTTTTGAAAGGCTATATAGGAATTTCCCTTATCGGCAGGAGCACTATCTGGACGAGGGTAAAATAAATAATTTGTGTACAACCAACTCAGTGGTGGTTAAAAGCCAAGGTATTCTCTGTCTCCTTCCAGTTTATATAATTTTGCAATTTCAAGGATACGGGACTTAAGTTTATCTGTAAGTTCCCGCTTTCCTCTTCCCTGCTTACCTTTATTGAAATTGACGCCCCCATTGGTCATTATTTCATTAATAACTTGCTCCGCACCGCCTTCAAGAGGCTTATTGAAAAAAGCCATGGAAAGGTCCTGAAGTCCCTTAAGCTGATCAGGAATAAATAAATCATACTTAAGAAAATGCACATTGAAACGATCCTGGACTCTACGCCACGATGAGTAAAAATTCATATACTCCTGAGCATAGATTTCTATGGTAATGCGCAATTGCTCTTCCGGGTCAGATTCTAAAAAATGATCAAGCCCTGCATCAGACAAAAGGTTATTAGAGGATTTATCCTTTACCAACATATCTCTTCTGGACACTAGGGTGTCGGCCAGATTTCTATAGCTAACCAGCACCCGGGGTTTTGTTTGATCAAGTAACTTTATAATTTTGGAAGTTGCAGTAGTATGGCAATGCGAAATAGTTAGATCATTAGAGTACATAGCGCCTATAAAGCGCGGTATATACAAACCTCCTCCGCCTTTGTTGAACCCTATCCAGTATTCTTTCCCATTAAACACTTTAGCAATGAGTTTAGATGTATACAAACTGGCACTCTTCTGTTGGGCACAAAAAAGAATGGTGTTATTACCTCTTTCCTGAATTTCAGCAGGTATGTAATCGATAATACCCTCAATAGCTGCGGAAACAGCCCTCGGATCCCAGCCGTTAATATCAACCTCGTTCCAAACCCTTTTATTAGGAATCAAAAACTTATCTACAATAGGCGGTATCAGTCCGGCCTTTCTTATTTTTTTAGTAATCTTCTTCATTTAAAAATAATCCTGATGCAAGTTAAGGGTCTCAAATATACCCCGGATATAATACTGGTAAAAGATAGTATGAGATTAATAGGCCTTGAATATCCGAAGTAAGCGCTAGGGGGTAAACCATTATAGTCTCACCAGGTAGAATCCGACTATCGAATTAAGGTTACTGTACCGTATTTTTCCTGACCATCACCATACAATAAAATATAGAAGTAGACACCCTGCGTACACTCCCGGCCTTCATAATAACCATCCCAAAAAACCTCAAAAGGCTTGTCAGTCTCAAAAATGCGTGTGCCCCATCGGTTAAATACCTGCATTTGATCATAGCCGCAGCTTTTTCCTGAAATCTCAAATAATTCGTTAACTCCATCCTGGTTAGGTGTGAAAATATTAGGAATAAACACCTCTCTGTATGCCTGGTTAATCTCTATATCAACTGAATCATAATAGGAGACCCCGCAAACGGTATCGATTACCTCCAGTACAACCGGGTAATTACCCGGAAGCTCATATTGAACCGAATGAGAAGGGCCCTGCTCAACAGTTCCATTACCAAAATCCCAGCGATAATCTAAGCCTTCCTTTTCGTGAAGCATATAGAAGGTATACTTGCCATCATAGCAATCCGGTATTTCATAAATTATCCGGGGCTCATCATCAAGCCCCTGCCCAATCTTGATTTCTATAGTATCATTTAAAATACAACCTGTAAGCGGATCTTCTGCCTCCACCCACACTATTTGTGAAGTGTCAGCTATATAGGTATTACTACTAATTGTTCCATTCCAAATTACATTATTCAAACCGGAACCCAATGTAAGTGTTATGGCACTGCAGTAGGTCGTGTCTGAAGGCAGCAAATTTCCCCGGGGTGCAGCCTTTACTGTAATTTGGACACTATCCTTTACAGTACATCCACCAGCATTTATTTCCAATACATACCATTCTGTTGATATGGGCAATAGCTTTAGTGAAGAAGCGGATGATGATGATACTCCCCCACTCCATTGGTACTGGTAATTTCCCTGACCATTAACGGTGGGTGTTATAGTGATGGAATCTCCCTTACAAATAGTTTGGTTTGGCGGCATAATAAGATCTGGAGTTCCCTCTATCCTAATATTGACAGTATCACGAATCGTACAACCCGTAACCGGATCGTCCAGACTCACCCATACTAGCTGTGTACTATCTGCAAGATAGGTAGGGCTAAAAAAATTGCCATTCCAAACTACATTTTGGTAACTGCTTAGGTCAAATTGAATGGGGTTGCAGGATGTTGTATCGGCAGGTAGTGCAGGGCCTTGATTTGAAATAACCTCTACTTCCAATGTGTCAAAAATGGAGCATAAACCTTTTGAGACTTCCAATATATATATCGAAGTGCTATCCGGAGAAACAGTGATGGTATCAGTAGTTGCATTACTTGCACCATACCATTGAAACTGATAATTATTTCCATTTAAATCAGCCGAAATCATTAAAGAGTCTCCTTTACAGATAGTTAGCTTCTCAAGCGGGAAAATTGGATTTGGCCATAAAAATTTGGCCCGGTCTACATATTTATTGTTTAGTCCTGATCTGCTTTCCTTGCCTCCGAGGTGAATAGCATTATTTAGAAAACCGCAAGCTAATCCTGAGGCATTTGGGTTATTAATTACAGCTAGATATGGCCTCCCCTGATCGTTATGCGTGTTTAATGAAAGATAAATCCTGTCATCAGGACCTAACTCCATCAAACCAATATCGGGACTTGTAGAACCTACTAATGTTTCAGAAGCTAAAATTGCTGGAAGCGAACCGGCATTGAGATCAAACTGATACAGTTTTCCGTTGTAATGATCTGTACAATAAAGTTTACTATCATCACCAGAAAACTCTAAGGAGTAAGCAGAACCAAATACCGGTGAATTGATAAGCATAGGGTTAGTAATAATCCCTGTTTGGAGATTAAAGTCAAAGAGCTCATAATTGGCAACATCCATTACACCCACTGCTAACTTTTCACCGCTACGTGAGAATTTCATACACCCGACAGAATTGAGGATTCCGCTACTACCTCCTCCTGAATGAACCATCCCTGCAGAACTGACTACTACAGTACCTATCCCAGTTGGTGTTATAAGATTTGCAAAAAATTTATTAGACTGCCACTCATGGGAAACAATCCAATAATTCCCATCACATCTTTTTACAGCACACAGCTTCTCGGTCATGTTGGAGTGAAGCAACACATTTTTCGACACAACAGCTCCATTACCATTATCCATTGTCATATCTACTGTTGAATATCTCAGACCGTCTGGTCCGCCTATATTATCTAAAGTAAAAATATAATACATATCAGGGTTGCCTGGAAATGGTATTATAAGACACCCCTGTGTAGTAGAGAAGTGTCCCATAAGATTATATCCGTTTGACATGATAGAATGATTTTTATTCCATACTCTTTCTCCATTTGAATAGAACAGCAGGTTGCCGTTTGCATCGCTTATTGCAGAACCGGATTCGTAGCTTTGAAGCTGCCCATTGGTTAATATACCGGGAGGGTTCGTATTAAAGTTCAAACCGGCATTATTTCCAAAATACCAATAATGATCATATTGAGAGTAAACCGGATAAACGCATAACAAAACACCTAGAGGTAGAAATATTTGTTTCAGATACCTTTGGTTCAAATTTAAGATCGATTTTAAATGCATAAATCCGATGTGAATTTAATTGTTCTCAAGATGGTCCCACTGAAGGGGAGTGCCTTTATCCAAATTAGTTACTGCCTTTTTTCCAATCACAAGGCTGTAGTATTTCGGGTGTAAACCAAAGCCCGGCCTAATAGACCGTACGTTTTTATTTGTGAGGGTTTCTCCTTCTTTAATATCTTCCACAACAAACAATGATCGTGAGAATTGCCTGTTTTCCTTTACTTTCTCATGTAACTCATAAGAAGGCTCTCCAAGTGCTTTCTCAACATCTCTAACACAGTTTACCATTTCCCGAAATTCATCTGGATCTAATGAAAATTTAACATCAGGTCCACCGAGATCTTTTGAAAGTATAAAGTGCTTTTCAATAACTCTGGCTCCTAACGAGACAGCTACCGTAGGTGCAATTATTCCTAAAGTGTGATCAGACAATCCTACTTCCACATCGAATTTAAGCTTCATATTTGGAATAGTACTTAAATTGGCTAGCTCAAGAGGTGCAGGGTAAGCTGAAGTACACTTTAGTAAAACAATGTTCTTGTTACCGGCTTTTAAACAGGTTTTTACGGCAAGTTCTATATCTTCCTTCGTTGCAATGCCCGTACTAATAATTATCGGTTTCCCCTTAGAAGCCGCATATTCAATCAAAGGAATATCCTGAATTTCAAAAGAGGCAATTTTATAAGCGGGAACCTCCAGGCCTTCAAGAAAATCTACAGCTGTCTTATCAAAAGGTGAGGAAAAGCAAATTAAACCCTGTCCACGAGCTTCTTCAAAGAGCTCAGCATGCCATTCCCATGGGGTATAAGCTTCTTGATAAAGTTCGTATAGATTTCGTCCACTCCATAGGTTATCACCCTTAATTTTAAAATAGTCATTATCACAATTAATAGTAATAGTATCAGGAGTAAAAGTTTGAAATTTTATTGCATCGGCTCCCGCCTTCTTTGCGGCCCTAATTGTTTTTTTTGCTACTTCTTTGTTGCCCACATGATTTGCCGATAGCTCAGCAATTATCATACAGGATTTATTGATATCAAACCCATCTATTTCCATACAAACATTTTACTCTTGACTTGTTTATAGTTTAGCGTTTTTTCAAATTGAAAGCCGGCCTTTTCAAAAGCTTTAATTGAGGCTATATTCTGATCCTTAATATATGCAAACACAGGTAAATCATTATTTTTTGAATACATTTTCAAAGCCAGCACCAGCATCTCAGAAGCATACCCCTTGCCTCTTTGCAATGGAGCTACAGTTATTCCTATTAGCGCAAAAGTATCTTTGATCTCAAACCTTACTATACCTATGCGACTCTTATCATCCGATTCAAATATCAGAAAGAGTGCATCCTCAGAATTTATTTTTTCTAAAAACCAACTCTTGTGATCTTCTAGCGAGAAGGTGCTTTGATTGAAGGAGTTATCTCTAACTAAGATGTCACAGGCCCATTCATAAGTTATCCGGATGTCTTCGATGGTAGCAAACCTGCACTTCATAAGTTCAGCATATTTGCAATTACTTTTCTATATCTCTCAGGTGAATGACCATCAATCACTCTTATCTCAGAGTCCCACTTATCATCATTCTTTAAAATCATTTTGACCTTACTTATCAAAAGGTTTAAATCAAAATTCTCCACTCCTATAATGGCTTCCCTTTCCAACCAGCCATCGTACATATTTTTTTGATTATCAACATAATACCCTGAAACGGCAAGAGTCCCTACGGCCAGACACTCATATAATATACCACTGGACGGAACTATGGCAAATTTTACTTTTTTCAAACTTTCAGCCATTTCTTCACTATCCAGGTCTACACTTATCTTTAATCGCCTGTCCTCTTTAAAAACCTTTAAAGAGTTTATAAGAGCATACCCCTTACCTAAAATCAGATGAATCTGACATTGGTCTATATGAGTCAAAAGGGCATTAACCACATCCAAACTCAAGTTCCGGGGGTCTGCTCCTCCAAAGCAGATTAAAATTTCCTCCGATTTTTTTTTAGCTTTTTCGGCATTTAAAAATGCTTTTCTAAGAAGAGAATAATCAGGGCCTAAAAGTAGTTTAGTATTTTCCGACACTTGATAATCTTCCTGCTTAACACCCGGAGCTATATTCACAATATAATCTGCCTCGTATTGTTGATTACACAGATCATCAATAAGCATCAGCCCTTTACACGCTTTCTTTACCTTTTTTTGAAAGGAGTAATCAAACCCATAT